>APFE030287834.1:0-93524 GCA_000404065.3 Pinus taeda | reverse complement strand
TTTTTATTTATTATTAGCCCAACTATATAAGTTGAATGGTTGGAAAACATTGATATACATCAACTATTATTATTAGCTAGTTAAACATGCATCTCAATCATGAGATTAAGAGTTCAAATTCCTCAAGTGTCAAAAACAAAAAAAACATATTAAAAATAATTCACATATAAGTTAAATATATATATACAACTTCAACTTTACCATAAATATTTTTAACTTCTGAATTGAGGCTTGTGTGATCCATATCTTGAATATGATAAATCTTTAGTAAAAAGCACATATTTTGACAAGTTTCGAACCATCTAGTACATAACTTTCCCCATGTGACTTTTACAAAAGATTTCTAATATTCAAGATATGGATCACATAACTTTTCATACTAGTAGATGGTTCAAAAAGGGTCTATATAATTTTTTTGATGTGATTTTTACCAAAAGATTTCTCATATTGAAGATATGGATCACAAAATTCCTAATTTACAACTCTCCATGGAAGGGCCATTGCAATAAAAGTTCATGGCTTCAAACTAGCATGCTTGCAAGTTTCCAAGATGAAGTGATTCCTCACAATTTACCACACTAATCTTTTGTTTCTTTGCCACACTAATCTTTTGAAACAGGTCAACATATTTTTTTCTAGATTTCTCATATTTTTAATCTCATACTTTTAACTTGCAAATAGGCCTTATTACAATACCAAAGACCAGTACCATAACCTAAAAAAACATAATACATTTCATAGGACATTTCTTTCTAATTAATCAATTCAACATATATACCAAGTGGTCATCATAACTATTTAATGAAACCACATTAAAATGTTTTTAAAAAGAGTATAAACTTGCATTAAAATCTATTAAAAGTTAAGAATTAGAATTTTTTTTTCCAAGAAAAAATCATAATTTCCCTTATATAGAATATTGAAAATTACATGTTATAATTGCTATATATAATTGCTGTATATGTATCATATGCCAAAATTGTAGTAGAAAACAAAATAGAGTTTAATGTTTCATAATATAATTATATAACGTGAGTATATAAAGTATCAAAAATGGTCATGGTATGAAAATAATGTAAGTTTGCTAGGCAAAATAGTGTAGAAACAAGGTAGAAGAAAATGTTATGTATCATGATGTCTTATCTGCAAGCTGCTGCTCTATAAAATACCTGTGATAATAGTGATAAACATCCTATCCCTGTTGTTCATGTTTTGATCATGAATTTGTTTGTTGGGGGCCTTTTTGGAAAGACAATCAGTTTGTTTGTTGGGAGGCTCCTTGGAAAGACAATCAGAAAGCTGGTTCCTTTTCTTTTCCTTCTAAATATGATGAGATGCAATGAATTCAAATTGAATCATTAAAATGATAATATCATCAAATAGACTTCTGAGTAGACTGTATATTGAACCAATTTGTAATAAGTATGAGTCTCTAAATATCTGAAGTAGACGCGACGCCATTGCTAGACTGTTGAGTTCAGCGAAATTATTAGTGCCCTTTTAAGTGTCGGTCCATCAAAATCGAAAATTAGAGTCTTCACAATCCTTTGGCGATTTGAACTAGCATTTCCATTATCGGATCTTCCAACACGCCGTTGACCTTTATGTCGAAGGTTCAATCACATGAACACCTCCATCTGTCAATCCTACAGCAATCTGATTGGGTACATGTGGATTTGCAGCGATTACAAGTGGATAGATATGGCCACTGCACATAAGCAAAAGAGACAATGTTTTCATTCAGTGGAATCCGATTGCACCAGCCAGGCTATTTCATTTAAACAATCCTAGCACGATGACCAACATAATCCTTCTCTTTGCAGGATGAAGATGAAACACCTTACCTGCCCGTATCAGGTATAAATGCAGAAGGAGCAATACGGCAGCGTGGCCTTAGGAGTTCAGAACCAAATACACCAATAGAGCCATCAAAAAAACTAGCATAGACTAGTAGACCGTCACATGAAAATGTGGCACACGAAATATGTGCAGGCATTGGTTCCCGAGGTGTCCACTGCAATGCAAATATTTATTAACTAATCCTTCCTAAGACAATATACCTCTATCTATATCAAATAGAACCACACCATAGTTTCAAAGGTTAAAAAATCTAACAGACAAAAGCGTATATAAAAATGGCATCTTACATGGCACAAGCATTCCAATTCAGAAGCATCATAAATTGCAATTTGGCTCTCCTGCACAACTAGCAATTGAGCTTGATTAATATTATTAAACTGAACTGTCTTAACTGCGAGTGGTGATGGAAACCTTCCTGCCTGTGAATTAATGCCTTTTGATTTACACTTCTCCCATCCATTAATGTTCCAGACACAGAGCTGTCACCACAATATAGGATTTAGTCCAAAGGTTTATTCCGTATCGTAATGTCACCACAATATAGGATTTAGTCCAAATGTTTATTCCATATCGTAAATGGCGAAGGTAGATAATGTTGTTATTTCCAAAGATGATTACATACCTGTCCATCAGCACCTAAGGATGCCAAAACATTTAAATCTTTGGAAAATGCCAAGCCAGTTATTCTCTTCTGATGCCCCTTGAGTTTCATGATTACCTGTAATCAAACTCATTCAGTGGTATTCTAGTCACAGCATAAGAGATAAGGTAACAATACTAGCACTACAAGGAAAAATGTAAATGCACAACACCTTTCTGAGTTGAATATTGAAAATGAGAATGGTCGAATCTTCCATTCCAATAGCGATGATGTTATTATCAAAAGGGTTGAAAGCTAGACATGTTGCTGCTGGGGGAGGGATCATGTAGTTTTCCATGACCTGCATCAATATAGGCATCACTACAGATTTAAAATTCATACATATCAATTATTAAAATACCATCAAATTCTAACTAGTACTTCTGAGAGAACCTTTTATTCATGTAATACATGCTTTATAATGTAATACTACAGAAACTCATGAATTCAACAAAACCGCATGTGCAGATAGCAGAAGAATTCCTCACCTTAAATGTTACCCTGTTGAACAAGGACACTCTCCCGCCCGAAGCAGACATTATATATGAATCATTCTTTGACAAAGCTAAGCAAGGGACAACCTCTTCTAGGCTTCTGTCACTGGTATCATTTTTCATAAGGGTGCTATTGGGTGGTTGCCAAATCTGTGGTTGAACATTTGCTTTAACCTGTAAAGTAAGTTCCAAAGATTTATTGAACTTAAATCGACAATGGAAGAGGCATTCAACTACTGCAAGTGAAACCTAAGTTGAAGACACACCTTGCCAGATGGATTCAAAGCATTACATTGCCACATCCATAGCTTATGTGTAGCGTTGCTATCCAAAGCTAATAGACAAGAACCTGAGTATGTATAAAGTAATTTAACAATCTGTACAATTCACCAAAGAAATTTACACATGTCAGTAGGAGATTTTATAGTCTGAGAGAACATGAAAACAAGTAGTTTCAATCTACTATAAATAAGAAGAGAACTTGCCTTTCCTGTTGGCAGTGGATCTGTTAATCTGATAGACTTAACACTATTCTGCAGTTGTGTGTTGATCATGACAGTTAGATATTTAATTAAAACAAATATTACTGACAGTTTATCTGTTACTTTATCTACTAACTAGTGTAAGAATATTCACAACCAAACATAGTGAGTCTTCTAACAAAATCACTTACCAACAATATTGCCGATGGAATTTGTTCTAATTTTTCTGCTGCACCAAGAACAGGGCCAGTTGTATTTTCTTCACCAATGATATTTGAAAATGAAGGCTGCATTTCAGAGATGCCACAATTAGGTTTTAGCCATTATTTTCCATATATGCCCAGTGAATGTGCAATTTGGCAGCATACTTCCTTAGTTACCTTTGACTCTGGTGTCACCCTTCTACCTTCTAGCATTTTTACAAGCTTAACGCCATCTGCATTAGCTAAGATCTTGATCCCATTGTCACTTGTTGTTACAGCCAACAGAGAACCTTTTTTATTGAAACAGAGAAAAGGTCTACCCTGCAGAAGGCAAGAGGACTGAATCAATTTAATACCCAATCATAATAAGAAAACATCAACGATGTCAATTGGGTGAGTTCAACTGGCTGAGAGTAATCCAACTTTCTAACATGCTAGTTCCATCACACATCCAGATTTAAATTGTTTAATGATAGCTGCCATGGTAAATGTATCCTTTTACCTGCAAGCCACCCTCAGCATCATTTGTTAACAATATATTGATGTTATCCATATCCCAAAACTTAATTTGACACTCATCTCCAGCTGCAAGGAACCTATTTTTTGTTGTGGCAAACTTCACCACCTCTGAGCACTTCTTTTCAAAACCAAAATACCTTCGCTTGATTGCTCCATCACTTTCTTCCCACTCAACTAAGTATGACTCTCCTTCTTTGTTTGTACCACATGTGAAAAGCCTAATCCCAAAGAAGATAAACGAATTAAAAAATACTCTGAAATAAGTTGTCTTGACAAGGCAGGATAAAATACCTTTTAGTGAATTATTATCCTTATTATGGATTCAAACCTCCCAACATATACCCATAAAGTAGAAAAACGTGTTATACCGTGATCCATCAGCACTATAAGCCATTGCAGTACACCCATGGCAAGGAGCATCATAGTCAATTTTACATGTTGGAGGATCATACAACCAGGCTTTAATTTTCCCATTTACATCTATAGAGATAATGAACTGCAATTATTCACAGAATATTATCAGACATGAAGAAAATTGCACCAGTAATAAGAATTATATAGAAAAAGGAATTCGTTAATTATCCTCATACCATATAAATGCTATATTCCTGTGAAAGTAGCAGAAAGACTTCTAGAAATCAAGTACCTGGATATTCACTTTATAGTGAAGACAGAGAGAATAGACAGGTGCTTCATGACCTTCAAATGTGTATTGTTTGCACCCTGTTTCTGCATTCCATACCTGCACGATGGAAGAGTTCAGCTAACAAATGATCATAATGGTAAACATCCATGATAGTAGAATTAGTTCAAATTGGCAAGCTTATGTCCCACTAACTGATCATAATTCCGAATCTATACATTTATGAATTCAAGGAGCAGGTACTATATTTACCTTAATGGTCTTATCATCCCCACAAGTGATAAGGCACAACTTTCCTTGAAGGTGCACAAAGGCAATGTCATTCACACTACCAATATGTGCATTAATCTGCAATGTTGTATTACCATTGTCACTTATAACCATGTTTCCCAAAAGGAAGCCACAACAAAATGTAACCTATTTTTGAGCTAGAATACGAACCTCAAGGTGTTGTCTCAACTCCCAAGTGGCATTATAGCAATACATGTGAACTAGATGCTGAGAAAATGCCACTCCTGCATGCTAGATTATATCAATGAAGAGTTCCTAGTACCTACCATATAGTCTTTGGTATGGTAAAAGTAGCTTTATCACAGAAAAATATAAAGACCTAAAATTTAAACAATAAAACAAATGTAAATACCAATCAATGCTCCATTTGGGCTCCAAATACACCGCTTCACTGGCACAACTAATTCTTTCGAAAGAGTTGCCTGAACATAACAGTAAATAAGTATTAACCATCCAAAACTACTGCGGTGAACAGTTAAGTATAAAAAGTATTTCTTCACCAAAATCACTTAGGACTAAAACACAATCTGATATCTAAACCTGCATAGACAATATGAGAATTGAGTTATCCCAATCTTTGAATGACTTCTGAGTTAACTTTTCACTTGATCCCACTTCCCAAATTGCAATGTCACCAACATCTGTTCCAACTGCAAAATGTTCATCCCATTAAGCAGGTTTAAGTCATTTCATGATTAGAGTGCATTTAAAATAAGACTTTAGATGACAAAATTGTGTTTCGGAGCCTAATGAAATTGAAATGGGATTACCTAATAAGATTGTCTCGTGTTGAGGATGAAAATCCATGCTAACAACATTTGAACCCTGGTTGAGGTTTCTCACAACTATTTTAGGAAGATCATTTTCTGAGGACCTCTCTTTAGGATGAGTTGGTCCTAAATGCCAGGTCTGCACATAATCGAAATTGTTAAAAGGGAACAAAATACAATAAAAAATTTGAAGTGAGACCAAAATTTTCAAACCACTTGAGGAATTTTGAACACTAGAAAACCTCTAGCAAAATTCAGGGGCACAAGATCTAATAGAAATGATGTTACATGCCTCATCAACCTGACGACATCCAGGTGGTTCTATCACATGCTTGGAATCAGTTAACTGAAAAAGAAATCCACCATTGCATGCTGGGGTAGTTCTAGGTAGTTGCAGCAAAGCACCTGAGATCGTTAAGAACGAAACATTAAAATCAAACATCTTTATCGTTCACTTTTCTCAAACTATAGGAGGAAATAAATTAGTATTCAGATTCAATTATTAAGATGTAGGGTTGTTCTTGCTTCTATGCTTCAATTCTAAACATATAGATTAGTAGACCTATGGAATATCAACTATCTAACCTGCATTTAGACGTGGAGAAAGAGAAGCTGTACCAGAAGCTACTGCAGCATGTTGTACATCAGTGCCAGGATTTGCCAACCATCCTGCAGGACTAGGAGTAGGAGGACCAACTTGAGGTTGAAATAGCTGAGACCAATCAGATTAAAAGTTTATTAAAAAGGGCTAGATACATATTTAGATCAACAAATCACTAATGCACATTCAAAAGGGGAAAAACATGAAGGGCATATTCATGATACTAATAAAATTGGTGACTCACAGCTGGCATAGGAATGGGACAAAAGGCCCCCATTTTTTGAATCGACCCCATAAGATGACTATTTACTGGAGATGGAGTTTGGGCTCCATTTGAAGCTGCACAGGTGTGATCATCAAACAATGTTCTGATATCGGGACTAGGTTGAGGATTTTTGCAAAGAGTATGTTGCCAATTAAGACTGAACAAAAGCACATGCACATAGAAATGTATCAGATTGTTGTTAGAAATTATAACAGAATCAGGGTGAACTATTCATGCCAAATGTCAAGAAATAATTATAAAATCCAGATACAACTAGCATCATTGTAGAGAAGTTCTCAACCTGAATCAAGAGGTCTTAATAATTAAATGAGGAGAGAGGCAGAACCTTTGATTGATGAGGGCCCTAAGCCTGCCAGCTTTAATGCTAGGAAACACCAACTTATTGCAGATTAAAGGGTTGGATTGTACAATTGAGCTAATCTCTCGAAACATAGCAACTCGTTGAGACTGTGTATCCCTATACTGTTTAAGCTGTTCGTTTTCCCTACACTTAGAATCAGAAGTTTAGGATAGACAATACGGAGAGAAGAAAATATTCAAGTAGGCAGTAAAACATGAACAGTAAAACAAACATCACCTGAAGTCTTCCAATGTAATCAGTTCTGCTATCTCTCTGTAGACTTCTTTAGAGATATTTTTGAACACTCTAAGATCATTGTTAAGTATGTTCATAGCCGTGAACCGATCTTTCCTGGAAAATGAGAATTTTTTAGAATTTATTTAGCCAACTATTAATTATCCCTTAGTATCTGCAGATATAGAAAAACAAATAACCTTGCAAACAAAAACAGCTTGGCATTGACAAAAGTGGGAGAAGATAAGGATTAAGAGAATACTCAACATCCCCACAAAATATATTCTACAGTGAAATTAATAACTTATTATTAACCTAGAATTAAGAATGGGAAACAATAGAAAATTCAATATTAACAAATATGTAAAGGATAAGAAATAAAAAGATTCAAATGATTGCACTGTTGATACCAAAATAGATTCATATTCACGAATATAAGTTGAAAAAAATAAAGCTTAGAACTCTCACATTAAAAAAGCCAAACCACTTTAAAAAAAACCAAACCAGGCACAAAGCTAATACCCCCGAATTCCTAAAACCTAAAGACTGAGAAATTAATCATTTATAATATAACAAAAAGGAGAATTCCACGCTGCTTCTACAATATTTGAAGAATTGTAACACACAATGTTCTGTTCTTTTTTGAAACATCTTCTAAGATCATAAAATTTTCAAGAACAAACCCCAACCAAACAACGACATTGACCAACATAACAGAAAATATATCTAACAAAATCATCAAAAACTGTATAAACTGATCTACCTTCGTTCACAAACCTAGAATGGTGTTGTTTAACTATTAAATATTTCAGAATTTTTGGCTGGAATCCGGGGAAGCACAAATGAATCCAGCAGATATAGTTTCAGCACTCTGAAATACCCAGTGGACTCTGATTGTGGAGAACCATTGTGCTGGATGGTGGAGAATTCACAAACTCAATGACATACATGATCCAGCAGATATAGATTCAGCGTAGTGCACTCAGATGTTGAAAAATTAGTGCAGTAAAATGGTGGAGAGTTCAAAACTCAATAATGTGATTCCAACAAATTCTAGACAAATTAATAGGAAAAACTTATAAGAGATAGACTAGAGAGACCAAACTTGTAAAATATAGACTGCGCAACCTAGAAATGTCAGAAACCCTATAACAGCGGGTTATGAAATACCCATAAATGCAATAAAACTAACATACACGGGCACTCTAAGCCAGGAAAAAGCAAAGAGAGCTCATACCTGTCCAGTGCTTCTAGATATTTCTGCTTCCTTATCTCAAAGAATATCTTAGTAGAATGCTTGTTGTTCTCTATTTTGATAAAGCCCAACAAGTATCTCTCGGCCTCATCGAATTTTCCTGTAATCACAAGTTCTTCAAGGTAATCAACGTTGAAGTAAAGCCCGGATTCTCTCTCCAACCTGTGCTCATGCATACCAGCAGAACCAAAAATCGGGTCATTATTCACACACCACATATGCAAAAAAACCATTGAGAAAAGATAATTCAAATCTAAGGTTTGGAAACATACATGTGGGCAGCTTCTGTGAGCTTCTCTTCATTGAGAAACTGCAATATCAGGAACACCAGGTCTTCGGTCAAAGACATCGTGCTCCACTTCAAATATCTGGGAGCCTGAAGGGATTTATGCCGAAAGCCTTGCACCAACAAATAATGCAACTCCACCCAAAGCCTGAAGTATCTGCTACACCAGAAAAGCAAATATTCTGATTATTTGCTGATGGGTGTAAAGCAATTAGAGCGAGAATTCTGCTGCACAGAATTTACAATTCTCAATTCCGATTCAGAACAACTGAAATCGCAGAGGGTCCCATGGGACTAGCGGAAGTAAATTTCTTCTGTCGGGGGTGGTGGTAAGATTACCAGCTGCTCAACTTATATAGCGAAAGTGCACGCTTATCACTACAAACACACGCATCTCCACACAAAACGGAGCGTAAAACCTGCAACACGAAATTAATGCATGGGCCTTGCCCGATGATAAATTAATCAATATAAAAAATGAGACTTAGAGAGTTGTGTGAGGAAGTTTTTTGGTTGGTTTTTTGTGGTGTAAATTTTTTTAAATTTTGTTTGAATTTATTGAAATCACAAGTTTTTTTTTGTAATTTTGTATAATAAAAATATTTTTTGAGTAATTTTGTATAATAAAAAACATTTTAAGGTTTTACACAATGTGCTGAATTTATACGGTTAAAAAAAACTAATTTAAATAACACAATAAAAATTCATCTTAAATTTTTCCATCAATTTCCAACACTAAAAAATCCAAAAAAAATTAAAAAAATTCCATCAATTTTTATACAGTATGGCCTGTAAAAAGAACTTCGTCAATTTTTGTATGGTATGACCTGTTGATGTTATCCGGAGTAGTCTTGTAATTTGACATGTTCTGGTCGGAAAAGTACACGCCGACAAATAAACATCGCAGGGTATTTTTTTCCTTTTTTGGCAGCCCAGATTACGAAGCTCTCTTAAATTTGTTTGATTTAGTCTTTAGGTTTTTCAGTTTTACGAGGTTGAAAGTCATGGAGAGAATCAAACTATAGAAAGTAATATCTGGCATCTAGGTAGTGGAGTGAGTTCGTTATTAAATGCTATCTTATCAAATATTTTATTTTATTGGGAAGGAAGACGTTGATTTGAAATATGTGCTAAACCATTTTTTTCCCAGGTTAATTGGTGATAAAATTATATTAGAATTACAAATTTGATATATGATTTTTGTTTAGTAATTTAAAGTTTTTTATAATAAAAAAATATTTTAATAAAAAATTATAGTTTTATTATGTTTGTTGGTGTTTGATGATAGATAGAATAATGATGAGAAATATTGGACACATCAAAATTATGATACAATTGGTTTCTAGAAATCTCCAATAATATAAACAAGGGAGCCACTGCTTTGGACTACCTGGGTGTGCCATAACAACAATACAAACTTGTAATTATAATTGAATTTCTCGTTTTGAATTGTTTAGAAGCTAACTTGTAGATGGGTTTTATTTGTACCATGCATTGATGCACAGCTGAAACCAAAAGCCCGGATGATATTGGCAAGCCATTGCCATCTTCCCAAATAGGTCCTTCAATTAGCACGACAAGTACACAGAATGTTCTATCCACTTGCTATCCTTTTTAATGAGGTTGTTTGTTCCAATTTCTACCCCTTCATGTTTCCACCATATCATTCACCCTATTCCCATATCAAGTTTCACTAAATTGTTTGTTCCAATTTCTACCCCTTCATGTTTCCACCATATCATTCACCCTATTCACAAATCAAGTTTCACTAAATTATATCCTACAGCAATCAATCTTTATGAGTTTGATTGGTTTGAGAGGAACCGTTAGATAGCTAGAGGCCAAGCTGGGCTCAAGCGGGACTACTAGACAAGGCATCACATATTCACTATTTGAGCTAGCATTTAGGCGGCTAGAGAGAATCACTTGAAGCTCTACTGCTTTTGTGTTGATTTTATGAAAGCCTTTCACCTATATATTAAACACTCGACTTCAATAAAATTAGGTTTCGATGAATGTAGGGTAGTTGCATATATTACTAGTGTATTGCATATTTTTTCACCTCCAATATCGCGATGGTCACATTTCAACATTGAAATTCCTTTAAGAGTTGACATGATTTGAGTTTGTGTACTTATTATTATCGACTGTTTGCTTAGCATCACCTTTCAACATTTGAATTCCTTTAACGGGCAAGATGATTGGGTGGGTGTTTATTATCGTTGACTCTCTGCTTATTCAGATATCTGGTCGTAGTTTCGTTGAATATGTGTAAATTATTCAAACCTAATATTATCATTCCTTACCAATATTATCCAAAACCATGCAAAACAATAATTGGGTAGAAGTCATATATGAATGTAAGGTGAATGATTGCTCATGTACACATGCGTACGAGTGACTTACCCTTCCAAATTTCATGTTTTATAAAATATTTTAAGCAATGCTAAAAATTTTAACAAAAGCATTTCAGTATTTTTTCATGATAAAAATATGAAAATTACAGATTCAGGTGAATTCAACCTCATAAAATTTCATGTTTTATAAAATATTTTAAGCAATGCTAAAAATTTTAAGAAAAACATTTCAGTATTTTTTCATGATAAAAATATGAAAATTACAGATTCACGTGAATTCAACCTCATAAAATATCAAGATAAAATATTTGGGGTCATGAAGCCAGTGAAGGCGAGTAGGATTGCAGTGGATAACGGTAACTGTGAATTCAATGTAAATTTAGGCTTCTCACATGTTTTTAACCTTTATTCCTTTTAAAAAATGATATAGAATTATATTACGGTCATGTGGACATCAAAATATTTTATTTATTATTGAAAGTGAGTGAAATATTTTTACTACATTTGGTTGTAATATCAACAAGAAATCGAGTGACCATAATAAACTTGGGATTATTAATGTTTTACAATGATTTTAACTAATACTAACTAAACATGCATATTCATTTTTTTATTTTTTAGTTAACATTTCTTTTCTATTTAGAGAATATTTTATTTTTATTTTAAGTGAGACATATGTCAAATTCAGTTGCCCTCATGCTCGGTTGTAGAAGGAGCTTCTCAACTCAATAAATTAAAGCTTAAATTTTTTACCATATTTACTTCACATTTTTTACCATATTTACTTCACTATATTAACAAATATTTAAAATAAAATAAATGAGAAATAAACATTTTTACTTCACATTTTTTACCATGTTTACTTCACTATATTAGGAAATATTTAAAATAAAATAAATCAGGAATAACAAAGGAAGGATCAACTCAATGGTTCTTCATTTATTTTATTTTAAATATTTTTTAATGTCATTTAATAATTAAACTAAAGTTTTTTGTGTGGTGAGGTTTTATCTTACAACACTATTTTCCTAGATTGGTTGTTCACCACCGAAGCATGGCCAATCAAAATTGTTTTGTTATTCTTATATTCTCCCTCCACCATGTAACGACACCATTCAATTAATTAGTCACATGATCGAGTCCCACTATTATGTTTCTTTTCACCAATAAGTAAAATTGCTAATTTAATATTTATTAATTTGAAACTAAAAAAATGATTCACTTTTTTATATCTCTCTTAATCAAATTTTATCCATCATTTATGTAAAAATCAAAATTTCCAAAACCCATTTCAAATATAACTCATGCCTATGAAATAATTATTCACCATTTTAAAGCACCTCGAATAGTTAAAAACCCATTAAAACCCGTTCGTAACATTCTTTTGTGAAAATAAAAATTTCCAAAACCCATTTCAAATATAACCCATTTATGTAAAAATCAAAATTTCCAAAACCCATTTCAAATATAACGGATGCCTATGAAATAATTATTCACCATTTTAAAACACCTCGAATAGTTAAAAACCCATTAAAACCCGTTCGTAGCATTCTTTTGTGAAATTCTGAGTCATTATTTACTACTGAAAAGAGTTCTTGGCATTATCTACTATTGAAGTGTAATAGTAGAGGGCGATAAAATATGTTACAAACCCCAACGAAACGAAATGGTGCTTTCACTCTTACTTTTATAGGAACGCAATACTGAAGTGGAAAAGTATATAAACATTAGGTACGTTAAATAATGAAATGATGCAAAATTTCTAATGTGATTCTTAGTGGAAATATGAAATTCAAATGAATTCGCAGCAGTGTTAAAAATTGCCAGACGCTATCTACCATAGAAAAACAGTTCTTGCCATGGTTGTAGACGAAATATTTTGAATGATTACTTGGCCATTTGGACCAGTCTCTGCCTTCTAAATACTGGCCATGTCAAACTATCCTCTTGCCATGGTTGTAGACTAAATATTTTGAATGATTACTTGGCCATTTGGACCAGTCTCTGCCTTCTAAATACTGGCCATGTCAAACTATCGTCGTCGAGCTTTTCTTGTCGTGTGGGAGTATGCGGCCACTTGGAGAGAGTACACAAGGTAAATCCTGAGCAGATGGAAATATTAAAATGAAAATGATAATACTAGCCATGTCTTCAAAAATAACCATGCTCCGTCAAATTAAAATAAGAAAGATTAAGAAATCAAATACCTAACTGCTTCACACGGGTGAAGCTCTGAAGCATCTGGGCACCTGCATCTATGAGGTGGGATCCCAGGCTGCTTGCATCTATGAGGTGGGATCCCAGGCTGCTTGGCTTCCCTGGCACATCTTCTGGGGTTGAAGCTATGTAACTAGAAGGTAGTCTCTCGCTAGATGTCATGTTGATGGATAAACACACACTAATATCTTCCTCATGTTGATGAATAAACACACACTAATATCTTCCTGAGATGAAAATTCAATTACAGAGACGAAGAACACAATAAAGAACAAGCATAGAAGGTAGGCACCGAGAGTCAATTTAGGTTGAAAGCTCAGCCACAACTACGTGACATGCATGAAACACTTGGCTTCCTCTCTAACTTTGCTAACCCAACACGTGGTTTCATCTTAATAAAAAGTGGCCCCAACTGGACTTTGGATAAAATGAAGGCACAAAAAAATCACTGTTGGCCGAACTTTGGATATAAAATGAAGTGCAACATAATTTGTTTTCGATATAAACAAACTTTGTAATTAAAATGTTACCAAAATATTTTCGGCCCAAGTGAAGGCCGCAATAAGAGGTAGAATATTTTTGAAAAAAAAAAACTTTGGTTAAAATTTCAGTGAATGACATTGTGACCATTAAACTTTGGAGTTGTCTATAATGCGACTTTTTGGAGATTCCGGTGACGGAATCCGGCAGAAGAAATGAGGTTAAATCTTGATTTTTAGCGTTAAAATGGTTTTTAACTGGCATATTTGGATTCAGCGCCCTGGAAAACCCCTGGGAGCCATTGATTGTGTAGAAACTAGCTATCAAACTTGGGATTCCAATAAATTGCTGCCGGATTTTGACCGGAAAAATCCGCCGAAAATACTTTCAAAAAGTCGCGTTATAGACTACTCCTTAAACTTTGGTTAAAATAGGTACAGGCGGAAAAAAGAATCGGTCAAAAGATGAATTAATGTAAGATCAACGATCAATCGATCGCTATAGTCCTGCTAAGGACTAATAATTGTAAAAACATTCAATAACTTATAAATATAGCTAAGTTTTATAATTTTAATTTTCATAATTTATTATAATATATATTAATTATATAAATATTATTAAAATTTTTTTAATTTAAATTTATTATCATAAATAACTAAACTTTAATTTAACATTTTGTCATTGAATATTCAAAATCTTTAAATTTTTCATTTTCATTAGAAATATATTAAATTAATTTCAAAAATAAATAAATAAATTTATCTATTTATTAATTTAATTCAAATTTTTTTTCTATTTAAATAAAAACTTTCTTTCATAATAAAAGTATTGTAACAATATGAAATTAATTTTTTTAATATTAAAGATGATAATAATGACTAATGTTTACTAAAATTAGAATTACAATTGTTTGATCATAAAACAAGAATTTTTTTGAACTTTATTATGTGTAAAGACAAAAATCATTAAAAAAAAGGTTTTATGAACATAATTCCAGAAACTTAATGGTTAGAAAAGCACACAATGACTAGTTCTAAAAGCATCGGCAAAATATTTTCAATGTAGCTTTTTCCGGAAAAAAAGAGAAGAAAATTTTGAACTTTATTATGTGTAAAGACAAAAATCATTTTATAAAAAAGTTTTATGAACATAATTCCTAAAAATTAAATGGTTAAAACATCACACAATGGCTGGTTCTAAAGGCATCCACAAAATATTTTCAATATCACTTTTTCGGGAAAAAAATTTATTCACTTGTATTTGAAAAATGTTTTAAACTTTAATATCATTTTGATTTACTTACTACACTCTAAAATGAGTTGTTTATAAACTAATATTTCATCCGTGATGTTTTTAAAAGTATCCAATTTATTTTTATTTTAATATAATTTTTTCCTTTATATTAATCAAAATCAAAAAATTTTTAATATAAAAAAACATTATCAATTAATCTCATTTAGGAATTATCACTTAACCTCATTAAAAAATTTAATCATTTTTTTAATATAAAAAAACATTATCAATTAATCTCATTTAGGAATTATCACTTAACCTCATTAAGAAATTTAATCATTGCATGATGAAAGACATTTCCAAATAAACCCATAAAAAGGTAGAGAGATTGGAATTTTAATACTTAAAGAACTCAATCATTTTATTATTAATTAGTTTATATTATTTAATTGTTAATTTTTTTTAATAGTTTTTAAATGAATACATTTTTTCATGTTAATTTATATATATAAAAGCCATTTGAGAGGATATTTTGGCTGGGCAATATATTTTTTTGGGATATTCTTTTTCTTAATTGTTTAACATGCATTTTTGAATGTATAGAAAACAAGTAAAGCCTTTCATCTTTACAAATTAGACAATTTTAATTAGTGATTCTTAAAAATTTCTATGGGGATATGGACAAAATTAAGCCAAAAAAAATTGTACGAAAATGACCTTTTCATTTGTTATTTTGGCTATTATGTTGAAGAGTACTTATCATGTTTCTATTTCGATAAATCTTGATATGCATCAATTAGTTTTTATTATTCAATTATTAATTTTGAATATTTTTTAATTGTTTTTAAATGAATTATTATATATATATATATATATATATATATATATATATATATATATATATAATATATATATAATATATAGTCTAACTAATAGAGAGGACATTTTGGCTTGGCAATACAATTTTTAGAGACATTGCATTTTTGAATGGGTTGAAAACATTTGAGGCATTTGATCTTTGCAAATTAAACAACTTTAACTAGTGATGCTTAAAAATATCTATGGAGATTTGGACAAAATTAACCAAAAAATTGTACTCAAAAGGACCATTCAGTTTATTAATTTGGCTATTACGTTGAAGAGTACTTATCATTTTTTTATTTCAATATTATTAGTTCTCACCAGTATTAATTGTTATTTATTATTAGCTCAATCACATAAGTGAAATGGTTAGCAAACCTTGATATGCACCAATCAAGACACTTACCTCGCATTGCTAATATCAACAAAATCATTTCTCAACCATGAGATTTAGGGTTCAAATCTCTCTCTCTCTCTCTCTCACTCTCATTATATATATATATATATATATATATATATATATATATATATATATATATATATATATATATAAAAATAAGTTAAAGATATATAAAACCTCAACTTTACTTCTAATTCAGCTTTTGTGATCCATATCTTGAATCTCCGAAATCTTTAGTAAAAATCACATCAGAAAAATTATGTATGACTCAACCATTAGTGTGGTTCATACATAAGTTTTCTCATGTGATTTTTACCAAAAGATTCTCATATTCAAGATATGGATTACAGAAGCCTGAATTCGGAAATTAACTGTGCACAGAAAGGTCAGTGAGATAAAAGTTCATCACTTCCATGAGACACGCTTGCAGTTTTCCAAGATGAAGTCATATTTGACACTGATTTTGATGATATGACTTTTACCAAAGGTACGGATCATAGAAGCCTAAACTCAGAAATTGCAACCGTGTACAAAAGATCCATTGCAAAAAAAGCTCCCGTGCACAAAAGATCCATTGCAAAAAAAAGCGATAAAGGTTCATCACTTCCATGAGACACGCTTTTAGTTTTCCAAGATGAAGTCATATTTGACACTGATTTTGATGATATGACTTTTACCAAAGGTACGGATCATAGAAGCCTAAACTCAGAAATTACAACCGTGCACAAAAGATCCATTTCAAAAAAAGTTTCCCTGCACAAAAGATCCATTGCAAAAAAATCCATAAAGGTTCATCACTTCCATGAGACACGCTTGCAGTTTTCCAAGATGAAGTCATATTTGACACTAATTTTGATGATATGACTTTTACCAAAGGTACGGATCATAGAAGCCTAAATTCAGAAATTACAACCGTGCACAAAAGATCCATTGCAAAAAAAGTTACCGTGCACAAAAGATCCATTGCAAAAAAAGTTCGTCACTTCAAATAAGATGAAGTCATCCCTCACGATAAACCACACTATATGGTTCTAAACACGTAGACATAATTTTTGCAACGTGATTTCTACCAAAAGATTTCTCATATTTTAACTCACAAAGGATTTATTACAATACAAAAGACCAATACCATAATCTAAAAAACCATAATACATTTCATATGACATTTATTTTTAATTATTCAATTCAATACATACTAATTCATCATCATGATCATAATTATTTAATGAAACCACATTAAAATATGTGAAAAAATAGTATAAATTCACATTAAAATATAAAAAAAGTTAATAATTAGAGTTATATGTTTATTATCTTTACTTTCTTCTTATAACATTGTTATCTTTATTCTTTATCAATTGCTATTTTATTTTTGATAATGCATTTATTATTTATTTTTATTAAATGAGCATATAGAGATATTTTTAGGATAAAATTATGCGGAGGATTTTTTATCCTTTCCAAGCGGTGGACACTCCACCTATCATGAGGGACTAGAGAATTGAGGGATTACAAACTAGTGCATAGAAACTTTTAAATAGAAGGAGGTTTGACAACTAGTCGTTAAGAAATATTATTTAACTAATAAAATAGTCATTAAGAAAAGAGGATTAAAGAAAATAATAAATATAAATAAATTAAATCAAAATGAATAGTCTTTAAGTGTGAATTTTTGGAAAGTTTTCCAGTTTATTTTCCAATCTAATTTGTCTAGAATTGAACACAGATTCATTGAAATCATAAGTTTGAAAGGTGAACTCTTCATAATAGAAGTGGCCCATGGGGTTTTGAGGGTGCTTGTGACACACCCTAGTTATTGTACATATTTGTGAGTTACTTGCATTTACTTTTGGGAACACCCATTCATTGAAATCACAAGTTTGATAGTTGAACTCTTCACAATAAAAGTGGCATAGCGGATTTTGAGGGTGCTTGTAATAGGCCGTATTTATTGTACATATTTGTGAGTTACTTGCATTTATTTTTAATGCTTAAGACTTTACATATTTGTGAGTTACTTGGATTTACATTTACTGTGTAAGACTTAAAAATTAATAGGTTGAGTGGAAAGCCTACGAGGAATTTTGGATGGTTAAAGTTTATTTTTACATTTATCTTTAAGAAAAAATGAACTAAGGGAATCTTGGAATTCACCAAGGGGACCCTAGATAAAACTCTTTTACTAGATAGCTAAGAGCAGGAATTTTGGATGGTTAAAGTTTATTTTTACATTTATCTTTAAGAAAAAATTAACTAAGGGAATCTTGGAATTCACCAAGGGGACCCTAGATAAAACTCTTTTACTAGATAGCTAAGATTCAATTACATTCTTTGATTTAAGTAAAGGGAAGCTAGAGGCTTAAGGAAGAAAGGAGATCAATTCAGAACCTACACAAGAGGTTGCTTTGAGGTATTCTTAATCTCTACAAAGAGCCAGTAGGAGCCTCAAGATTGATATAAGTTCAAGTGGAAGCTTCAAGATTGATATAAGTTCTAAGTTGGATCTTGTGGGAGTTTTGTTGCCTATGAATTAACCCTGTTAGGGTTACTAAAAAAGAATTGTTCTAGTATAAATATGCTGGGGGGAGAGAAAATGGCATAATTTCCTTTCTCAATATTGGGTGGTGTGGCTACCCTATGAATTCTTAGACAACCTGACACAGTAGATAAATACTCATAGTAAATACTAGTGATATTGTTAAAAATTATGTGAATAATTGTATTTTCTTTTGTGAATGAAGTGGCTATGAATAGTTGGTTATGAAATGTGTATGTGTACCAAAAACATATATTATGTGAGTTAAAAGGATATATCTATAATTGTATTTTTTCTAAGAACGTTAATACAAGCATGTATTGTCATAATGCCGAGTTAAACAAACTGTATTTTTTTGTAATAATGTGTTGAGAATAAAATATGTGGTGAGAAATTATTGACTAAGCACCACAATAAACAAGTGACACAAGGAACCATTAATAATTGAAAGTAGAACATGAATATCATTCCAAAAAACAAAACAAGAATGAGAGGGATCACAGGACAAAGGGAAATAGTTGAGGGTTATAGTTCAAGTTAGTTCCCTAGCAAGGCCGAACTTAACCAACCACGAGGATACACTCCTCGAACAAAACTAGTCCAAAAAACAAGTTGAACCATTTAGGCCTATCTCAGACCAAAAATTATGTAGACCACTACACATTTGAAAGTAATAAAAGAACTTTGCAATACGGAACTTAATGCTAAAGAAGTAAACACTATCTTAAAACAACATAACCTTTGTGAACAATGTTCAGGAATCTCATGTAAACTAGAAGGAAGATTCAAATTAAATAAAAAACCTTAAAGGATTCCATACAGTATCTCATATTTGACCTAGCTATTCCCAAAAGAAATCTAATGAAGAAGATATTCACATATCTATATTATATATTAAACAAAATTTAAAGGAGAAAAGTAATATGTTCACCATGACTTATCAAAGAAAGTACTGGTAGATATACATACAAAATATGATAGAAAGTTTAATCTTGAGAAGAATCCTCGAAACAAAGTAGCTAAATACAAGACAATACAAAACCCCGCTCATGTAATAACCACAACTCCATAATAAAAACTAGATAATACTTCCATTGGGCCAAAAATCAACTGCCATATATAATTGAGAGCCCTAGAAAAGAAGAAGACATAGTGTAGTACTATTAGAAATGTTATGGAAGTGAGTGAAGTTAATTTGTGCACCTGTAAGAAAAACCCTCCTTTAGGACGTCATGTGGGGAAAAACCCTTATGTGTAGAGCTTAGAAAAGAATATATTAAGCTGACTACAAGGTTTTGAATGCTACATGTGCAAGAGATCTACGTTCAAACGATGGTCATGGTAAGAAAGAACTCAAATGAGGGCAAGGCTAGTGTAATACAAAAACTGAAAGAAATTAAGACAAGATTCCACCATACCCGAAGGAAGCATGTTGTGAGACTAGTAGTTGGTGCTCTGCAAAAATAACCAGGGAAAACCTTAAAAGTTAAATTGAATGAAGCATATGATTAATAAACCACAAGCTCCATAACTCAAGTGTATCGATTTCTTTCTTGCAAACATTGATAAACCAGAGTAGAAATTGAAGAAGTCATGTCCATTAGCCAAGTAGAGATCCTATAACTTAGAGACTCACTATCAAGCTTGATCTGCTCGAAGTGTTGAAAATAGCAACAAGAAATGCTAAAAATAGAATTCAGTATATTCCAATTATACCTTAATTTAAGATATAAGGTTGAGTTTTATTTGAGTTGTAATTAGTTAGCTCAGTTTAACTGAATTAAGTCCAGTTAAATCAGGTTCAAACAATTTGAGGAACTAATTGTGAGTTCATTCAATTAATGCATGCATGCATGAAACTAGTGTACTCCAGATAACTGAAGATTCTCTCATAAATAACTCATGCATGTCAGTTCAGAAAAATACCGAGTTGAGCTTAAAGACAGGGACAATGTACTATCAGTTGGAGGAATTTTCCTATAAAGGAAACTCATCCATGTAGAAAGAATAGGGTTCCTTGAGGATTTCACAGTTTTACAGGGTGTAAGATTAGTGTGAGTGATCAATGTTACACTTGGTAACAATAGGATCACCCAAGAGAAACAGTACAAGGAAATAGGAGAATTGAAGGGCAGAGGAGAAGGCTTGTGAGAAGCTTTGTTTGCTTGTGAGCATCCAGGAGGATTGTACAAAGAGTTAGCTAGCTATGAGAACTAAAACTTTGTGTAATCTTGATGTATTTCCATCTTGTATGATAATATAGATAGTGGGGTTTTTAGTTAAGGCTTTCCCCTAAGTATTCTTCTGCGTTACATGTGCATTGATTTTGCTTCTGGTTATATGTGTTCTGTTTGATCCCTACTCAAATCGATTAATCTTCCGCAAGTTTGATTGTAGAAGTAGATTAAGTATTTCGCTTTAGTACATTGCATTATCAGGTAATATACACTAAGAATTTTTACATGGTATCAGAGCTAGCTTATCTATAGAGAAATTTCTACATGGTATCAAAGCAAAGGGGATCAAAGCTATGAACAGTATACTGAGAAGGGAAATACAAAGTTTGAAGTTCTTGGTTACATGTACAAATCAAATTCATCTCATACTTCAGGTTAGTCAATGATGTTCTATGGCTTGAGACTTGAGTATGCCTTGGATGGCAGCTTGAATTACAAAGCATGGAAGGATAGCATGGAAGTAGTATTCGAAGACAATTGTTGGAAGGACTTCATTGATCAAGAAATCCCCAAGCCAACTGCAGCTAATGCACAAGAATTAGCTAAATGGAAGAAGTGTGTGGTGAGGGCGAGACGAATCATCCTTGAGGGAGTTCGAGACCATATTGTCTCGAGTCTCCATGGGAAGGATACTCCAAATTCAACGTGGAAGACATTGCAGGACCTCTACTAGAACATTAGCGACCAGAGGAAATTGACGCTCAAGGATAAGCTTCAGAGAATCAAGATGGAGAATGGTGATATTATTTCCACATATCTGAACAAGCTCACCACTTGTAGAGATGAGCTTGGAAGTGTGGGAATAACTACTACTGATGAAGATATGGTGAGCCTCACTCGCCTTAGCCTTCCTAAGAGTTGGCGTAGCTACGAGGACTCTGTGAATGGAAGAGAGACACTGTCGGATTAGGAGTGACTGTCGTCGGATCTCATGGAGGAGGAGATCAGGAGGGGCACACAAGATAGTTCTTCATCCAAGGATGATGAAGAAAATATGGCCTTAGCAGGTAAGGCAAGTAAAGGGAAGGAGAAGGATTCTCATTCCAAATAGAATTCTTCTCATGGAGGGAAGAAGATTAACAAATCTAAAGGGAGATGCTTTAATTGTCATGAGATGGGCCATTATAAAACTAATTTCCCATTGAACAAGTCCAAGAAGGGATTCTTGGAAGGATTTGAAGGTGAGGCATTGGCCTCTAAGTTCGAATTGGATTTTAACCTCATGCCATGCATGGTTTCATGGATGATGGGTTGTGGTTGGTTTCTTGACAGTGGAGCCTCATTCCACATGACCAGTAATAAAAGTTTATTCAGTACGTTGGAGGATAATAACCTCAAGATACTCATCGAGATGGGTGACGATGAAAGGTTTAGTGTTTCAAGAGTGGGCACAATTGCTTTTTAGAGGGAGCATGGAGCTCTTATCACCTTGACAGATGTGAAGTATGTGCCTCGATTGAAGAAGAACTTGGTATTGATCACGATGTTGGAGGACATAGGCTACAATGTTGTCTTCAGTAAGGGAAACGTTTTCCTTAGACACATCACCATGGGACAGGTGAAGTAGATCGGTTGACGCGTTAAGAATCTGTATGCTCTTGAGGTTCAAGATACATGCAAAGCCTTGAGGAGCAAGGCAAAGGTTAGAGACTTGGTGGTTGAGAGGGAGAGTAAATTACATCTCAACATATAGCCACAGAAGAAGTTTGAGACAATTGTGGATGAGCCACAGTTGGAGATGCTGAGAGGAGACCGAGTGGAGGCATCCACTCATGCAGATACCTCTAGTAGGGGAAATTTCGAGCAAAGTCAACAGAGGGATCACATGCAATAATACCTCCAAATGTGAGGTGGGGCGATGTGAAGTGATAGTCTCAAGAAGGTTGAAATTGGGGAGGGTCCATTGGGAGGTTCTATCTCATGGATTGTATCTTGCTACGGGAGCCCAAAGTACATAGTAGTGAGAGGAATTAGTGAGATTGATGCAATTAGAGATCAAAGTGACAGAGGCTAGAGTAGTTAGATATTGAAGAGTGCAGAGAAGGATTGACAATAGTGCAGAAAGACTGAGTTAGCAAAAGTGCAAAGTTTTTTAGTTGACATAGGCAATAGGAGTGAGAGACTTTGATGACAGATGCATCATATTGATTCTGGTTGGATGTTTTTTTTGTTTCTTGAGTTGCTGGAGAAACAACACTTGAGAGAAGTGTTGCATGCAGAACATTCGAAAGGTTCACGATCGGGATCAAGTTGAATTCCTTTCTTGTTGAGAGGGAGTGCTGAAAATAGCAACAAGACATGCTAAAAATAGCATTCAGTATATTCCAATTTTAGTTTGTCCTTGAATTAGAATTGTGAATTAAAATTCGAATTTAGTCTCACCAGTTGTTTGAAAAATAATTAATTAATTCATCTTGAGTTAAATTAGTTGGAGAAATTCAAGCTAGAAGTCTTTGTGAAGTCATGCAACAGTTATCCCGTCGATTGTGGAGATTATCCCTTAATTAAGGAGATAAGGTTGAGTTGAATTTGAGTTCTAATTAGTTAGCTCAGTTTAACTGAGTTAAGTCCACTTAAATTAGTTCCAAACAGTATGAGGAACTAATTGTGAGTTAAGCCAGTTAATGCATGCATGCCTGAAACTAGTGTACTCCAGATAACTGAAGATTCTCTCATAAATAACTCATGCATGTCAGCTTAGACAAAGAACCAATTGAGATTAAACACAGGGACAGTGTACTATCAGTTGGAGGAATTTTCCTATAAAGGAAACTCATCCATGTAGAAGGAATAAGGTTCCTTCTACATTTGAAAAATAAAAATCACTAGAAAAAATGTTTGAAATGAATATAGTTTCAAAAACTTAAATGGTTACAAATATTGGAATTGTGAAAAAATATTTTAATTTTTTATTTTATTTAAATTTACTTACTACATTTTAAAATGAATTGTTTTTCATTCTCAACCCTCTTCAAATGAAAAATATATAAGCTAGTATTTCATCCCATCATGTTTTTGAAATTGTCCAATTTATTATTATTTTAATAACATCTTAATTTTTTCTTTATACTAGTCAAACCAAATAATACTTAAAATAATTTTTAATTGATCCTTAACTTTAATATCCTAATTTTATTTTTTCTTCCAAATATTTATCATATAACAAATCCTCATTAAAAAATTTAATCATTGCATTATGAAACATATTTCCAAATAAACTCATAAAGAGATTGGAATTTTAATACTAAAAAATCATACCAATTTATCATTAATAATTTTTTATTATTCAATCGTTAATTTTGAAATTTTTTAATTGTTTTTAAATTAATATTATTTTTTCATTTTAATTTATTAGTCTTTATTTTTTGTGTGTGTGTGTGCGCGCACCTAGTTTAGCTATTACAGTGGAAATTTAGCTTTGGAAATACAATTTTTGGCGATATTGTAATTTTAATTGTTTAGCTTTGTAAATTAAACAACTTTAACTAGTGATTTTAAAAATTCTCTATATATTCGGAAAAAATTAACCAAAAAAAAATGTACAAAAAATGACCATTTAGTTTGTTAGATTGCCTATATATATTGAAAAGTACTTATCACTTTTACATTTCAATATTATTAGTTTTGACAAGTATTAATTGTTATTGATTATTAATGTAGCCATATGAGTTGAATGGTTGGAAAACTTTGATATGCATCAATTAACTTTTATTATTCAATTGTTAATTTTAAATAGTTTTCTAATGATTAATCTAACTAGTAGAGAGGACATTTTGGCTTGGCAGTACAATTTTTAGGGACATTGTGATTTTTTATTCTTTAAAATCCAATTCGAATGCATAGAAAACATCTGAGATGCTTCATCTTTGCAAATTAAACAATTTTAACTCGTTGTCCTTAAAAATATCTACCTTCATTTGGACAAAATGAAACAAAACAAATATACCAAAAAACACCATTTCTTTTATTAGTTTATGTTGAAGGGTCCTTATCACTTTTCTATTTCAATATTATTATTTCTCACAAGTGTTAATTGTTATGTATTATTAGCCCAGTCATATAAGTTAAATGGTTGGAAAACCTTGATATACATCAATTCATGATAGTGCTAATCATCATCATCATCATCATTATTATCAACTAGCTAATGGGGCATCTCAACCAATCTCAACCATGAAATTCAAGGTTCAAATTTCTCATGTGTCAAAAAAAAAAAAGGAGAAGTTAAATATATATACAACCTCAAATTTACCATAAATATTTTTTAACTGCTGAATTTAGGCTTTCGTGATCCATATCTTGATTATGTGAAATATTTCATAAAAATCGTATTGAAAAAATTATGTCAACATGTTTCGAAACATCTAGTTTGGTTCATCATCCTAACGATGAACCAAACTAGATGGTTCGAAACACGTTGACATAATTTTTTCGATAAGATTTTTATGAAATATTTCACATAATCAAGATATGGATCACAGAAGCCTAAATTCAGAAATTACAACCCTGCACAGAAAGACCATTAAAGTTCATCACATATATGGATCACAGAAGCCTAAATTCAGAAATTACAACCCTGAACAAAAGGGCCATTGTGATAAAAATTTGTCACTTTGAATGGACACGCTTGTAGGGTTCGAAGGTGAAGTCAAATTTGGCAGTCGTGACGATGAATACAATTAGATGGTTTGAAGCATGTCAACATAATTTTTCTGATGTGATTTCTACCAAAATATTTCTCACATTCAAGATATGGATCACAAAGTCTTGAATTCAAAAATTACAACCCTACATGGAAGTGCCATTGCAATAAAAATTCATCACTTCAATAAAAGTTCATCACTTCAAACAGGCACACTTGTAGGTTTCCAAGATGAAGTGAGTCCTCACAATGAACCAGACTAGATGGTCTGAAACACATGAACATATTTTTTCTAATGTGATTTTTATCAAAATATTTCTCATAGTTTTAACTTTCCAATATGCTTTATTACAATACCAAAGACCAATACCATAATCTAAAAAACAATAATACATTTCATAGGACATTTCTTTTTAATTAATCAATTCAATATATATACTAAGTAATCATAACCATCATAGTTATTTAATCAAACCACATTAAAATATTTTAAAAAAGAGTATCAACTCACATTAAAATCTATTAAAAGTTAATCATTGAGCTTCTTCTTTTTTCCGATGAAAAAATCATAATTTCCATTATATAGAATATTGAAAATTACACACTATAGCTGCTGCATATGTATCATATGCCAAAATTGTGGTCAAAACCAAAATATAGTTTAATGTTTCATAGTATAATTTCATAACATGAGTGATCATACAAAGTATAAAAAATGGTCATGGTATAAACATAGTGTAAGTCCACTAGGCAAAATAGTGTAGAAAAAGGGTAGATTGTCAAGAAGATGTTATCTATCATGATGTCTTATCTGCAAGCTATTGATATTGTATAAAAGTCCTGTGATAATAATGATAAACATCTTATCCCTATTTTTCTTATATCATCCATTGACCATGAGTTTGTTGTGCAGCCTCCTTGGAAAGACTCAGAGTAGTCGGATATTGTTGAGCTCAGCGAAATTATTAGTGCCTCTGCCTTAACCCATATTTAGTTTATAAAAATGGTCCTCAAATAGATACAGAATAGCACCTCCACCACATCTTATATTTTATGTCAATCCATCAAAATAAGTTGATGGGATTGATTTATCGATGGATTCAGGGGATATATTTCGAGCACATTGAGGATTCTCTTCCTTAGGGATCAGATTGTATAATGTCTCAATGTGTGAACAAGAGTAATTCCAATGAGGGGAAATATCTTGAAATATATACTTATTCCTTCCTAACCAAATTCCCTAGCAAACCCGTAATGGGAGATTATGATGTTTTATAGAATGGGGTTTATTCCACCAAGAATTCCAAGTAACTTGTGTTGCTTCTCCCTACCAATGAATGTTAATACCTAATAACTCATAAATTTGATTCCATATGATTCGTAGAATAAGGCATAATAAAAAAATATGATCTACAAATTCAGATTTTTTCTCGAGTAAACAACATGAGTTGGTATCTTGTTGTTCAACAGATACCACATAAATAATTTCACTTTTGCAGGGGCTTTGAGTTTCCACATCAAACGCCACCACCAATATTTGTGCGTTGGGTCGTGATCTGAGTAGATGAATAGGTAGCCATCCTTGACGATGTATCTCCCATGCATAGATATAGCCCAAAACATCTCATCCTCATGATCGCTAATCCTAACATGTGTCTTCACAAGTGCATTGATGAATCCAGTCCAATCTTTTCCCCACTAATTCGGGATCATTAGTTCCTAAGTTAATAAATAGAAGCATATGTATATTAAATCCATTTTCTTCTTACAACATTTTATCTTTATTTTTTACAAATTTCTATTTTATTTTTCATAATGCTTTTATCATTAATTTCTATCAAGTGAGCATATAGAGAGAATTTTCAGGATAGAATTGTGTCTGTGATTTTTTATCCTATCCAATGTTTTGGGTGGACACTCCACCCATCATGACGAGGTAGAAAATATAGTGATTACAAAATAGTGCATGGAAGCCTTTACAACCCTGCATAGAAGGGGAATTGCAATAGAATTTCATCACTTTGAATGGACACGCTTGCAGGTTTCTAAGGTGAAGTCAAAGCTGGGAGTGAGGATGATGAATAACACTAGATGGTTCGAAACACGTGGATATAATTTTTCTAATGTGATTTTTATTAAAATATTTCTCATATTCAAGATATGGATCACAATGTCATGAATTAAGAAATTACAACCCTGCACAAAAGGGTCGTTGGATTAAGAAATTACAACCTGCATGAAAGGGCCATTTGGATAAAAGTTCATCGTTTCAAATAGGCATGCTTGCAGTCCTTACAATGAACCACACTAGATGGTTTCAAACATGTCAACATATTTTTCTGATGTGATTTTTACCGAAAGATTTCTCATATTTTTAACTTTCAAATGTGCTTTATTACAATACCAAGGACCAATACCATAATATAAAAACCCATAATACATTTCATAGGACATCTCTTTTGTAATTAATCAATTTAATATATATACTTAGCCATCATCATCATCATAATTACTTAATGAAAATACATTAAAATATTTTTAGAAAGAGTATAAACTCACATTAAAATCTATTAAAAATTAATAATTAGAGATTTTTTTTTCTAATGAGAAAATCGTAATTTCCATTATATAGAATAGTGAAAATTACATGTTGTAGCTGTTGCATATGTATCATATGCCAAAATTAAGCTCGAAACAAAAATACAGCGTAACGTATGATAATATAATTGCATAACATGAGTGATCATATAAAGTATCAAAAATGGTCATGGTATGAACAAAGTGTAAGTCTACTAGGAAAAATAGTGTAGCAAAAAGGTAGATTGTCAAGAAGATGTTATGTATCATAATGTCTGATCTATAAGTTGTTGTTGCTCTTTAAAAGGCCTGTAATAATAATGATAAACATGATGTCCCTGTTGTTCATGTATCATCCATTGACCATGATTTTGTTGCGCGACCTCTTTCCGCCTTGGAAACACTGTCAAAAAGTTGATTCCTTTCGTTGTAAATAGGATGACATGAAATGAAGTCAAAATGAGCCTTTAAAGTGATAATATCAACCAATAGACTTCTAATTGTGTGCACATGACATTGAGATTGTATATTGAACCAATTGATAATAAGTTTGGAGTCTTCAAATATTTAAAGTTCATGACATTGCTTCCCAAGTGAAAAATAAAGGAGGAGTCGAAAATTGTTGAGTTCAGCGAAATTATTAGTGCCCCTGTCATAACCCATATTTAGTTTTAAAAAATGGTCCTCAAATAGATACAGAATAGCACCTCCACCACATCTAATATATTGTGTCGATCCATCAAAATAATCCCAAGGGATCGATTTATCAACAGATTCAGAGGATATATTTCAAGCACTTTGAGGATGTTCTTCCTCATGGATCAAATTGTATAATAGCTCAACATGTGAACAAGAGTAATTCCAATAAGGGGAATATATTGAAATATTGTATACCTTCATAACCAAATTCCCGAGCAAACTAGTAATAGGAGATTATGACGTCTGATATAATGGGCTTTATGCCACCAAGAATTTCAAGCAACCTATATTGTTTCACCCTACCACTAAATGTTTACACCTAATGACTCATAAGATTCCATATGAGTTGTAAAATAAGGCATAATAAAAAAGGAAGATCTACAGATTCAGAGTTGTTATTGCATAAACAACATTGAGAGGGGCCTTGAAAAGATCATCGTTGTAAATTTTCCTCGGTTGGTATCTTGTTGTTTAACAGACACCACATAAGTATTTTGGCTTTTGCAAGGTCTTTGAGTTTCCATATCAAACACCACCACCAAACTTGGTGTGATGGCTCATGATTAGAGTAGATGAACCAGTAGCCACATTTGGGGGTCTATCTCCCATGTGCAGATATAGCCCAAATAAGCTAATCCTCACGATCGGTGATCCTAACATGTGTCTTCACAAGTGCATTGATGAATCTAGCCCAGTCATGTCCCCATTGATTCGAGATCATCAATTCCTAAGTTAATAATTAGAGTATATGTTTATTATCTCTAATTTATTCTTACAACATTGTATCTTTATTTTTTTATAAATTTCTATTTTATTTCTGATAATGCATTTATTATTAATTTTTATCAAGTGAGCATATAGAGAGAATTTTAAGGATAAAAATGTGTCTAGGATTTTTTATCTTATCCAATGTTTCAATTGACACTCCACCCATCATAAGGGACTAGAAAATTGAATGGTTACAAACTATTACATTGAAGCCTTTAAATAGAAGGAGGTTCCGCAACTAGTCGTTAAGATATATTATTTAATTAATATAATAGTTGTTAAGAGAAGAGGGTTAAAGAAAAGAATAAATATCAATAAATTAAATCAAAACGAATAGTATTTAAGTATGGCTTTCAATATTATGTATTTAATAAAATAGTCATTAAGAGAAGAGGGTTAAAGAAAAGAATAAATATAAATCAAAATGAACAGACTTTAAGTCTAAGTTTTTGGAAAGTTTTCTAGTTTATTTTCCAATGTAATTTGTGTAGAATCAGTGCACGGATTCATTGAAACCACAAGTTTTATAGGTGAATTGTTCACAATATAAGTGGCCTAGGAAGTTTTAATGATGCTTGTAACATGCCCCATTTATTGAAATCACAAGTTTGATAGGTGAACTCATCACAATATTTTCCATTCATTGAAATCATAAATTTGACAAGTGAACACTTCACAATAGAAGTGGCTTAGGGGGTTTTAATGGTTCTTGTAACATGCCCCAATTATTGAAATAACAAGTTTGACAAGTGAAATATTTACAATAGAAATGGCCTAGTGGGTTTTATTGCTGCTTGTAACATGCCCCATTTATTGTAAATATTTGTGAGTTACTTGCATTTACTTTTATTGCTTTAGACTTAAGAACTTATAGGTTGAGTGGAAATCCTAATAGAAATTTTGGATGGTTAATTTTATTTTTAAGATTTAGGTGGAAAGTTTGACAAGTGAAATCTTCACGATAGAAGTGGCCTAGGGGGTTTTATTGGTGCTTGTAACATGCCCCATGTATTGTAAATATTTGTGAGTTACTTGCATTTACTTTTACTGCTTAATACTTAAGAACTTATAGGTTGAGTGGAAAGCCTAATAGGAATTTTGGATGGTTAAGTTTATTTTTAATATTTAAGTGGAAACCATTTTTGCCTCGAGTATAATGTAGCTGTGTAGGTGTAATGTAAGTATGTAAACATTATCAAGTATGTGTAAACATTTAATATTAGCTCAATTAATAATAAAAAAGTTAAAAGTAATGAACAAAAAGTTAAAAGCAATATCAACCTAGGATGAATGTAGGTTATAATTACTCTTGAGATATACCTAGGCCCTTTTATTGGTGCTTGTAACATGCCCCATTTATTGTAAATATATGTGTGTTACTTGCATTTACTTTTAATGCTTGAGGCTTAAGAACTTATAGGTTGAGTGGAAAGCCTAATAGGAATTTTGGATAGTTAAGTTTATTTTTAAGATTTAAGTGGAAACCATTTTTGCCTCGAGTATAATGTAGCTGTGTAGGTGTAATGTAAGTATGTAAACATTATCAAGTATGTGTAAACATTTAAATATTAGCTCAATTAAGAATAAAAAAGTTAAAAGTAATAAACAAAAAGTTAAAAGCAATATCAACCTAGGATGAATGTAGGTTATAATTACTCTTGAGATATACCTAGGCCCTGTATCCTCACAATTAGTAAAATTATTCCCACATAAATTAAATCAAGGTGTCAAAAAAATAAAAAATATAATAATTTTACATATAAAGATGTGAAATATATATAATATAAATAATATTATTAATAACTAGAATATATCCATCTTAACTAGGGATACAAGCCATGAGATCTTGACTAACAATAATAGAGTAAAGATAGTGCATGATTCTTTAAAGTTTTTCATTATTGTATTTTCTTTGACATGATTGATCCAATATATAGGTTTAATATTTTACAACCAACTGAGCTTTTTTTAGTTTAGATAATTTCTCAAACACAATAAAATGAGATCAAATTAAGAGAGAGAGGGAGGGGGCAAGAGGAGGGGAGACAGGGAGGGGGGAAGGGGAGGGATGGAAATAGTGACAGAGTTGGAGGGTAGAGAGAGAGAGTGGTGGTGGGAGAGAGAGAGAGAGGTGGGAGACATTGTTAAGGTGATAGGAAAGGAGTGAAGAGAAAGAAGAGGGGAGGAGAGAGATAGGGGGAGACATAGAGATGGAGGGGAGCAACGGAACTAGAAAAGGAGGGAGATGGAATTAGAGGGAAGAGAGAGAGGAAGAATAATATAATTCAATATATATTGTAATAAAATTACCTTAAAAAATAATAAAATATGATAATTGGTTAAATTTTACTATTTCAATTTCATTAAATAATAGAAATTAAAATTAGTTTTTCAAAATTATTTAAACTCAAATATATATTTTGTTAAAATCAAATAAATAAAATCCGGTAAAATTTAACTCATTTTATATTTTATTAACTTGTTTTATAATACATATTAAATATATATATATATATATATATGAATTAATAAATTATGCTAATAAGTTAAAATTTACATGACAAAAATTAAGCATATAAAGGTTTAGTTTTTAAAGTTTTTAAAGGTAAATGTTTCTGAATTCTGGATGGCTCTTGTAAAGATGTGGTCACGAGTGAGCACAATGATTAGCATCAGGATCAGTGGTCGGCTAAGCCAGGTGGATATTGGTGGCCACCAGCCTAATTCACTTGGACCCCCACCATTGTTTCTTTCATTTTTTTAGTTTCCTTATTGGTAGTAGAATTTACTATTTTTGGCAGCTTTTTAGGCCTGAACTTCTAGAGCCGTTTTAAGGCCCTAAATGATGTTCTTTTGGGAAAAGTGGAACTAACATGGCTAGTGGATGAATGTTTGTCATTCAAAAGTTGTAGTTCAAAGACATATATTTCTAATGAAGTATTGTGCGCGTCAAATGGAGATCGTATGCCAGAGTTAATTGATCCTTAACTTTAATATCCTAATTTTGTTTTTCCTTCCAAATATTTATCATGTCACAAATCCTAATTAAAAAATTTAATCATTGGATTATGAAACATATTTTGAAATAAACTCATAAAGAGATTGGAATTTTAATACGTAAAAATCCAACTAGTTTATTATTAATTAGTTTTTATATTAAATTGTTAATTTTGAATATTGTTTAATGGTTTTTAAATGAATATTATTTTTTCATTTTAATTTATTAATCTCATATATATATAATATATATATATATATATATATATATATATATATATATATATATGCCTAGTTTAACTAGTAGAGTGGTCAGTTAGCTTTGGCAATACAATTTTTGGGGGCATTGTAATTTTATTTGTTTAAAATGCACTTTTGAATGCATAGAAAACCCATGGGGCACTTCATCTTCATAAATTAAACAACTTTAACTAGTGATTCTTAAAGATCTCTATAGAGATTTGGACAAAATTAACCAAAAAAATGTACCGAAAAGGACCATTTGGTTTGTTAGATTGGGTAGATATATTGAAAAGTACTTATCTGTTTTCTATTTAAATATTATTAGCTATGACAACTATTAATTGTTATTGATTATTAGAGAAGCCATATGAATTAAATGGTTGGAAAACATATGAATTAAATGGTTGGCAAACCTTTTCATATTATTAGTTATGACAAGTATTAATTGTTATTGATTATTAGTGAAGCCATATGAATTAAATGGTTGGTGAACTTTGATATGCATCAATTAGCTTTTATTATTCAATTGTTAATTTTGAATATTTTTTTTCCCTTGGAAAAATCATAATTTTCTATTATGAGTGGAAAATTACATGTTGTAGATCCATGTGGCATATGTTTTATGTGTGACCATGGTCATCATAATATATAAGTTTGTACATGAGTACCCATTTACGGTGTACCTTCAAAGTTTAGTAAAATTTATACAAAAAATTTACAAATTTACAAATTGCTTTGCTATAGATTTTCTGCTATGTTATGCATCATATAATCTATGATAATTAGGGCATGTTGGCCCACTATTGCATCCGGTCCATATATGACCTGTGATAATACTGGTAGGCCTCTTCCTCCCTTTTTTCTTGAATCAGTCATTCACCCCTAGGTTGATGTGTTACCTATTTTGAAAGTTGATCCGCAATTTAGTTGTGCTCCCTATAAATGTGAATACATGTAATATGATCAAATTGTGATTTTAAAAATAATGCATCATCCAAAATTCTCCTGAGAGAATGTATATGGCATGCAAATGTGAAATTGAACCAATTGATAACAATCTTAGAATCCCCAAAGATATGAATGTGTCTGTAGTTATGATTGAGTGAAAAATATAATAGATGACACAACGAGATAAGCTCAACAAAGTTGTTAGTGCCAGCACCCATGCCCGTATGAACTCGGAAGGAATGAGTATCAGATAGGTGAAGTAGGAGACTCCCCCCACACCCTTGATCTTGGGTGGAACCATCAAAGTAGGTCCATGGATGTTCATGGTCAATAACTTCGAGAATGATAGATCAAGCACGGGATGATTGTTCATCCTTAAGAATTTCATTGGAGGTGTTGCAGATCCTAGTAATAACTAGCAACCTCTAGATTTGCAAATTTTTAAAAATGATTTTGTTCCTACTTAACCAGATGTTCCAGCATATGATCAATGGAAGATTGTGAATTTTCAAGTTGGAGGAATCCCTCCACTAAATTTTCCATGCCTCTTTGATTTTGTTTCCTTCCCAACATTGTGCGATGTTCAGCGAGGAAAGCACTTGCACCCAAATATGACGAGAGGTTGTGCAGGTCAGGAATAAGTGATCATTGATTCCTCCTCCTGTTGAAAAATGACACACCAAGAAGGACCGAGGAAATATATTTTCATCATCTTAGTGCTTGTTGGAGTCTTGTTCATGATGATGTTCCACATGAAGACTCACGTATGAGGTGGTGCCTTGAGTTTCCAGATCGCACGCCACCAATATTCCAGAAGAGTGGGTTTATGAGTAGCGTGGATAATGGGGTATCCCTCTTTTTTTTATATGCCCCATGTGTTGTCAAGGCCCAAATCAGATCATCATCGTCATCCCTTATTCGAACATGTGATTCAAATAATGCAGTAGTGTAATTCCTCCAGTCTTGTGTCCACTAATTTGGGATGCCAAGATTATATGTAGAATTCCATGCTTGTTGGAATATGGATGAGTTCATTTGCTCCACAATGTGTGAAATTGAGTAGATGCCTTGCTATTAAGGAAATAGATCAGTGCCGGAGGGAATTGGTATACATTTCTGCATCCAATCCATGGGTCAACCCTAATCCAAATGACTGATATACCTTGTTTGTTCTAAGTTGGTAATCAAACCCAATCCATGAGATGATGTGGCCAAATATATTTATAAGTTACCACCTCTATCCACAGACTTTTGGTCTTTAGAAGGAGCCATCTGAATTTGGCAGCCACAGCATGTGCAAAGGCACGGAGATCTTTGAGGCCCCATGCCCTCCATTTTTTTGGAAAAGAAATGCGGCTCCATTTTACCAAGGAAAAAGGCTTTCCCTCCTTGTGCTCCTTTCACAGGAAATTGCAGCAAATTCTTTGTATTCTAGAGAGGATGCCTAGTGGTATCCAAGCGAGTGACATCCAGTAAACTGGAGCTGATTCTAGCACATATTTGATAAAAACGAGTCGCCCTCATTTGGACAAGAATCAATGGTTCCAATTGGCCATCCTTTTTTCTACATTAGCCACCAGCCAAGTCCAGTCAAAAATTTTATATCCATGTGATTTAATATGGAATGCTAGGTATTTTAATCCCTTCTCCAACTAAAGGCTTTGGAAGGGAAACTTCAGATAGGCTTGTCGAGATTCCTACGGTGAGCGTGCCGAGAAGGTAATCGTGGACATTGGTCTATTAATTACCATACCTATTGTTGTACAAAATAATTGCATTACATAAGATAGGGTATTGAAGTCATAAATGTTGTCGTTGAGAAAAATGAGCACATCATCAACAAAAAGGAGATGAGTGAGGATGCATTGATCCGTAATTTTGAGGCCCTATAACCTCCCAACTTTTTTCTCGTGCGAAATCAACATGCTTAATCCCTCCATGACTATCAGGAAGAGAAGAGGGGAGAGTGGAAATCCTTGCCTGAGAGCCCTCTCAACATGGAAGAAGCTGGAAGACGATCCATTGGTGAGAACACTGAAAGAGAAAGAAGTTATACAACACATAATCCATTGAATGAAGGGGATAGGGAAGCCATGGTGGGTTAATAACATTTTATATAGAGCCAACTAACTTGGTCAAAAGCCTTTGAGAGATCAGTCTTGAGAATGGCTCCTTTCAGATTCTTCAGCTTAATTAAGTGGAGGGCTTCGGTTATGGCTTTGTGAATCTGTCGATTGTGGAGAAAAAAAAATTGTTCAGAGGATATGTTGTCTCAGAGGATGTGTTTGATACGATTTGCGAAGATCTTTGCAATAATCTTATAAAGGAAATTGCAAAGGGAGATGAGTTGAAAGTCATTAAAAGGTTAAGGGGAGTTCACCTTTGGTATGAGGGAAGTATTAAATATGATAACATTACTTAATGTTTACTAAAATTAGAATGTTTTTATCATTAGAACAATAAAAGATTATATGGAATTTTTTTGAACTTTATTATGTGCAAAAATAAAAATCATTAAAAAAAGGTGTTTCAAGATAACTATAATTTCAACAACTTAAATAGTTAGAAATATTGGAATTGTGAAAGACATTTTGAACTTTGATTTCATTTAAATTTACTTACTACACTCTAAGATGAATTGTTTTTCATCTTTAATCCTCTCTAAATTAAAAATATATAAGCTAGTATTTCATCCCATGATGTTTTTGAAATTGTCCAATTTATTTTTATTTTAATAACATTAAATTTTTTCTTAATACTAGTCAAACCAAAAAATACTTAAAATAATTTTTAATAGATCCTTAACTTTAATATCCTAGTTTTGATTTTTCTTCCAAATATTTATCATATCACAAATCCTCATTAAAAGGTTGGAATTTTAAAGGCATCCTTTTAATACTTAAAAATCCAACCAGTTTATTATTAATTAGTTAATCCTCATTAAAAGGTTGGAATTTTAAAGGAATCCTTTTAATACTTAAAAATCCAACCAGTTTATTATTAATTAGTTTTTAGTATTCAATTGTTAATTTTGTATATTTTTCAATTGTTTTTAAATGAATATTATCTTTTCATTTTAAATTATTAGTATTTATTTCTCATATATATATGCTTAGTTTAACTAGTAAAGTGGACATTTAGCTTTGCCAATACAATTTTTGGGGACATTTTAATTTTAATTGTTTAAAATGCATTTGTGAATGAATAGAAAACCTGTGAGGCACTTCATCTTTGTAAATTAAACAACTTTAACGAGTGATTCTTAAAAATTTCTATAGATATTTAGACAAAATTAACCAAAATAAATGTACGGAAAATGACCATTTCGTTTGTTAGTTTGGCTAGATATATTTAAGAGTACATATCACTTTTCTATTTCAATATTATTAGTTATGACAAGTATTAATTTTTATATTTGGACAAAATTAACCAAAAAGAATGTATGAAAATGACCATGTGGTTTGTTATTTTGGCTAGATATATTTAATAGTACATATCACTTTTCTATTTCAATATTATTAGTTATGACAAATATTAACTTTTATTGATTATTAGTGCAGCGATATGAGTCAAATGGTTGGAAAACTTTGATATGCATCAATCAGCTTTTATGATTCAATTGTTAATTTTGAATTTTTTTTAAATTGTTTTAAAATGAATATTGTTTATATATGCCTAATCTAACAAGTAGAGAGGACATTCAAGCTTGGCAATACAATATTTAGGAACACTGTGATTTTTTGGTCTTTAAAATGCATTTTCTAATGCATAGAAAACCTTTGAGGTGCTCTATCTTTGCAAATTAATAAACTTTAACTAGCGATTCTTAAAAATATCTACCTAGATTTAGACAAAATTAACCAAAAAAATTGTACAAGACCATTTCGTTTATTAATTTGACTATTATGTTGAAGAGTACTTATGGCTTTTCTATTTCAATATTATTAGTTCTCACAAGTATTAATTGTTATTTATTATTATCCCATCCATATAAGTTAAATGGTTGACAAAATTTGATATACATCAATTCATGATAAGACAACTACCTAAAATTGCTAATATCAAGAAAATCATAAAAAATTACTAAACTATTATTATTATTATTATTATTATTATTATTAAATAGCTAGCCCACACGGCATCTCAACCATGAGATTTAGGGTTCAAATTCTTCACCAAGAAAATATTAGAAATATGGATTTACATTGTTCAAAACGCATCCAAATAATTTTTCCGATGTGATTTTTACCAAAGATTTCTCATATTCAAGATATGGATCACAAAAGCCTAAATTTAGAAATTAAAACCGTGCACAGAAGGGTCATTGCAATAAAATTTCATCACTTCAAATGGACATGCTTGTAGGTTTCTAAGGTGAAATAAAATCTTGGGGTCGTGACAATGAATAACTAACACTAGATGGTTCGAAATGTCGACATAATTTTTCTCGAGTGATTTTTACCAAAAAATTTCTCATATTCAAGATATGGATCAAAAAGTCCTGAATTTAGAAATTACAACCCTCCATGGAAGGGCCATTCCTATAAAATTTAATGTCGACATAATTTTTCTGATGTGTGTTTTACCAAAAAAATTCTCATATTCAATATATGGATTACAATGTCATGAATTGGGAAATTGCAACCTTGTATGGAAGGGCCATTGCGATAAAATTTCATCACTTCAAACAGGCACATTTGCAGGTTTCCAAGATGAAGTCAGCCTTCACAATTACCCACACTAGAAGGTTTGAAACACCTCAACATATTTTATCTCATATGGTTTTCACCAAAATATTTCTCATATTTTTAACTTGCAAATAGGCTTTATCACAATGCTAAAGACCAATACTATAATATATAAAATCATAATACCAATACCAAGACGAATACTGTAATCTAAAAGAAGAAAACCATAATACATTTAGTCGGACATTTCTTTTTTAATTAATAAATTCAAGTGATCATCATCATAATAATTATTTAATGAAACCACATTAACATATTTTAAAAAAGAGTATAAACTCACATTAAAATCTATTAAAAGTTAATAATTAGAGTTTATGTTTTCCCACAAAAAATTTGCAATTTTCATTGTATAGAATATTGAAAATTACATGTTGTAGTTGTTGCATATGTATCATATGCCAAAATTGTGGTGAAAACCAAAATACAGTGTCATTTCTCATAATATAATTACAAGAAATGAGTGATCAGATAAAGTATAAAAAATTGTCATGGTATGAACAAAGTGTAACTCTGCTAAGCCAACTAGTGTAGCAAAAAGGTAGATTGTCAAGATGTTATGTATCATGATGTCTCCTCTGCAAGTTGCTTCTTCTTTATAAAAGGCCAATGATAATATTGATAAACATCCTCTCCATGTTGTTCCTATATCATCCATTGACCATGAGTTTGTTGGACAGCTTTCTTGGAAAAACTGAAAGAAAGTTGGTTCCTTCCCTTATAAATATGATGCCATGCAATGAAGTCAAATTGAACCTTTAAAGTGATAATCTCATCCAATATAATTCTGGATCTATGGATATGACATTGAGACAATATATTGAACCAATGGATAACAAACTTGGAGTCTCCAAATATCTGAAGACGACCACATTGTTTTCAAGTGTAAAATTAAGTAGTAGCCTGAAACATTTGAGTTCAGCAAAATTATTAGTACCGTTGTCGTAACCCCATCTTTAGATTATAAAAATGGTACTCATATAGGTACAGAATAGCGTCTCCACCACATTTAATATATTTTTTCGATCCATCAAAATAATCCTAGAGGATCGATTTATCAATGGATTCAGGGGATATATTTCCTAGCACGTTCAGGATGGTCTTCCTCTCGGATCAAATTGTATAGTGCCTGAATGTATGAACAAGATTAATTCCAATCAGGCGAAAAATCTTGAAATATATGCTTATTCTTTCCTAACCAAATTCCCAAGCAAACGAGTAATGGGAGATTACAAAGTTTCACATAATGGGCTTTATGCCACCAAGAATTCTACGCAACTTGTATTGTTTCACCCTTCCACCGAATGTTAACAGCTAATGACAAATAAATTTGATTCCATGAGTTGTACAATAAGGCATAATAAACAAAGATGATCTACAAATTCAAAGTTGTTCTTGCATAAACATCGAGAGGGACGTTGAAAAGATTGTCATTGTAAATTTTCCTTTGTTGGTATCTTGTTGTTTAACGGACACCATATAAAGAGTTCCACTTTTGCGAAGGCTTTGAGTTTCCACATCAAATGCCACCATCAATATTTGTGCTCTCGCTCATGATCTGAGTAGATGAATAGGTAGGCATCCTTGGAGTTATATCTCCCATGAAGAGATGTAGCCCAAATTATCTCATCCTCACGTTCAGTGATACTAACAGGTGTCTGCGCAAGTGCCTTGAATCTAGTCCATTCTTGTCCCCACTTATTTAGGATCATCACTTCCTAAGTTAATAATTATAGTTATATGTTTACTATCTCTATTTTCTTCTTATAAAATTTCAGGTTTATTTTTTATAAATTTCTATTTTATTTTTTATAATGCATTTATTATTACTTTTTATCAAGTGAGCATAGGGAGAATTTTCAGGATATAATTGTATGGAGGTTTTTTATTTTATCTTTGTGTGGATACTCCACCTTTCATGAGGGACTAGATAGTTGAGTGATTACAAATTAGTGCATAATTGAGTGATTACAAACTAGTGCATCGAAGCCTTTAAATAAAGAAAATAATAAATATAAATAAAGTAAAATTAAGTGTGACTTTTTGGAAACTTTTTGGTTTATTTTCCAATCTAATTTGTGTAGAATAGGGCACGGATTCATTGAAATTGCAAATTTGACAGGTGTACTCTTCACAATATAAGTGTCCTAGGGGGCTTTAAGGATTGCCCGAGTTATTGTAAATATTTGTGAGTTATTGTAAGGTAAGCATGTAAACATTTACAAATGTCAACTCAATTAAAAAAATAATTTAAAGTTAAAAGCATATTGATATGAGTGTAAACATTTAAATGTTAGCTCAATTAATAATAAAAAGTTAGAAGTAATAAACAAAAAGTTAAAAGTAATAAATAAAAACTTAAACTAATAAATAAAAGTAAAATTCAATTTCTTATATTTTGATTTTGTTATAGACTCTTGAATAGGCTTTGCTACAATACCATGGGAAAATACTATGGCTTATCAATACCACATGCCAGAAAACCATAACTTATTTCACAATCAAAATATTTTATAACTCTATGACATGATTACTAACCATGGATATTCACCCTGAATTTACCATGAATATTATTAACTTGTAAATAAGGTTTGTTACAATATCATGGGCCAATACCATGGCTCATCAATACCACATTCTCAAAAAACATAACATATTTCACAATCAAAATATTTTATAACAACATGACAGATTTTTAACCATGGATATTCACCCCGATTTTTCCATGGATATTATGAACTTGTGAATAGGCTTTGTTACAATACAATGGGCCAATACCATGGCTTATCAATGCCAAGTGCCCAAAAATCATAACTTATTTCACACACAAAATATTTTATAGAAATATGACAAGAGTCTCAACCATGGATATTCACACCCACTTTATCATAGATATTATTGACTTGTAAATAGGCTTTGTTATAGTACCATTGGCCAATACCATGGCTTATCAATACCACATGCCCAAAAACCATAACTTATATAACAAATAAAATATTTTATTTTAGTTTAATTTTATAATATTTTTTACTTAAATTGAAGAGGCAAAAGGTTGTAATTACTCTTGAGATATATCTAAACCCTCTATCCTCACTAGTAGGAAAAATATGCCAAGAAATTAAATCTAGATTTTAATAAAATTAAAACTAAAAGAGTTTTATATATAAAGATGTGAAATTTATATAATATAAATAGTATTATTAAAGACTAGAATAGATCCATCTTAAATAGGGATACAAGCTATGAGGTCAAGCCAAATGACTAACATTAATAGAGGAAAGATAATGCATGATTCTCTAAAGCTTATCATTATTGTATTTTCTTTGACATGATTGACCCAAAATATAGGTTTAATATTTTACAACGAGATTGAGTTTTTTTAATTTAGATAATTCCTCAAACAAAATAAAATGGGATCAAAATTAAGTGTGTAATGACCAAATAGTTTACGTAAATAAATCACTTATTTACCCTATGGTTTAAGATAAACAGAAATTATTATCTTCTTGAAGTGATGGAAATATTATATGTTTGAAATTAAATAATATGAAATGCATAATTATATGTGCATGATAGTTTCATGTAAAAGTTATTTTTCCTCTCTTTATGCATGAGAAGGAAAGGAAAAGCAGTTGCCAGTATATTAGGGTGAAACCCTAACTGTTTCTCTTCTCCTTAGAAAAAGGAAAAGGAGAAAAGACCTGGGTTGTTTTTTGAACAAAACAGGAGAAATGACAGAAGAGAAAAGAGGCACTGAGCTATGGTGCTACGTCTGGTGAGGACCAGATAGCACAGGCACAATTGTGTTTTCCCATTGCAGAGGCTGTGGCCAGCAAGGGATTGCTTGGGGGAGAGACGCAGTACATACGACTGGTCTCGTGGTTGGGTGGATATCAAGCATCAGATAGCCTTCTGTAGGTGATAGAAGGGCGGAAGGAAGCAACGGAAATACAGGTAAGTATACCAAATCTACTAAACTCCAGGTTGGGTATTGATGACAATAGTAATAGTTGATTATTAATATTTAATCGTTATTAAACTATGAGGCAGGATTTGCATTTATTACTGTCATTTATGTTATTCCATATAACAGATACGTAATAAAATAAAAGAGAACAGAAAACTGAAGGTCCAAATAGAACCTGTACATTATACTCTGTCTTTACATTAATCTGAATCATAAACAAGAAAGATAGATAACTGAAGAGTAGATAGATTAATTTCTGTACAGCATTCTATTTAAAAGACATGTTCATATAACAATTAGACAGACGGCGATTTATGAAAAAGAACAGTATCAGGATGCGGGAATCATTAGAGTAAAGTTATCTGAAAGTACCTAATACATATAGCAAGATAACCCAACTCTGTATTTAGAGACAAAATACCAAAATAAGTGAAACAGTTATCTGTTGGGTAACATGAACAGAAACCCTCATATTATCAGGCGAAATACTGTACGTGATGAACGCAAACAGTAGCAATAAATAACCAGAGGTTTGTCAAATGATACAATTCGCATAAGTATTATCAACAATTAATGGGCATTTCCAGACAGCGATAGTCTCGCTACCGTTCAGGTAAAACCCTTAACAAAACGTAAAGAACAGAGTCATAGCATAAAGTAAATACATGACCTCGATAGTAAATGGGTTTCGGTCCGAGCAATTGCGCACAGGTGAACACCACCTGGTGGCGGTAAGCCACAGCAAAAGGGCCGAGAACCATTGCCAAAAATCTATCTATTGAAATAAATATTCAGAGATTTACTTGTTAAGGAAAAAGAAGAAAGAGATTAAATTAAATAGCCATGTTTGAAACATGCCATCACAGTCATCATATGATTAAACGACAGATAGAACACAGCATCACTCTGTTCGGACAATCGGTCTTTTCCTCAAGACCCAAAATCATTACACAGTAGAAGTGCGTACAGAAAGAGATCATGGTATAATGAGTTAACGAAAGAGAGAAATTTATCGAATGAAGTCTTTCCAAGTACAAATCCAATCACGATATCATGAGATCATAAGTAGGCCGACGGACAAATAAAAACAAATCTGTAAGAATCATAACAGAAAACCATACGGGCGAAATCGAACGACCAAAAATATTATCATTGACATACAGAAAATTCTGAGACAAAGCCCGGTCCTTTAAATTATGGAGGACTCCTATATTAACAATGATGAAAAATAGGGAAACCCCCTTTTGACACCGACCAGGTTGGGAAAAACCCGTAACAGTCATAATACGAGATAAACTGTAATTATAGTAACCAAATCATTACATATAACTGAATCTGAGAACCCAATAATTTACAGTCATTGAAATTGTACAAAAATAACTTGGTTTGAGTCTTAAGCCCAGACTACCCTAAACCCTAGGAGACCGGATCTATTCATTGAATTCCGAGTAAACCAAGTGCAAAAGAAGACAACTGTGAATCGTCTTCAAATGGCAAATTTATCAATAGACCTGGCAGGAAACAGAGTAGTATAAGGCGGCGAACATTTGCAACAGCTGAAAACAGAAGACTGTGAGTTAATAGACTTACCTGGGCAGCGATATGGAAGCAAACCCCTGTGCCATCAACGCGGCTACCGCCATTATGAAACCACAGATACCTGCCAGCGAACAACAGTGGATTAGTTACTTATATCAACGCATAGAAATATAGTTTTTCTGAGAAACCGCAGCAAAAAGGGTTACATACCAGTCGAGGATGTGCCGAAGCAAGGCATCAAGAGAGAGCTCGTCGCCTGTAACAGTTCGAGGGTGGTGGAATTAACCAGGGTCGAGACCAGACTGAAGGAACCATGGCGGAATAGAACCAGGAGCCGCTCTCGGCAACTCAGACAATGACAAATGACCCGGAACCTCCGTTCTCCAACCCTAAAAGCACTGCCGCCAAAACCCTGGAAACCTCCACCGTCCGATCGTTGAAGAGCGATCAGAACCGTCCACGGTAATAGCGATCCCGAGGAAGTGGTAGCCACGCGGTTGCCATAAATGTTACAGCTTCCGGCAGGTGGATGACTGTACCTCATCACAGGTGTCAAGCGCTGGTTAACCCTACGATGAATCAGGAAGGTTGAATATGGGTGTGGAGTAATAACATTACCCCCTATGTTTCATAGTATTCGATATTGCATATTAAATGTTTTAATGTTTATAAGTATGAACAATATAAATACCAATGCGTAGTTATGAATTAAAAATATATCAAAGCTTTATATCAATGCATGTCACCGTGATATGGTAAACCTCTATTCTAGGGATTGAATAGGTTAGGGATATAATATAAAAAAAAAAAAAAAAAATTATAGAGGATTGTGACATATGGTATCAAAGCCCAAATACAGCACTGTGGCCACTGGGCAAGACAATAATGAAAGGACCCTGTAGTGAATTAGTTGATAGATGATCATTCTATTATTACTCTTGAACTGTCTTCTTTTACAGGAGTGAAATCTGGGAACGAAAGTCATGAGGAGGGCAGAGAACACGTCCCGACGACCTGTAATGGGGCAGAACATGACCGGCGGGGACAATAATCCAGAGTTATGGGTACAACTTGAAGAAGAGGCGAGGATTACAAACCAAGCCATTTTGGAAACAGTACAGGAGTTGAAAAATGAAATGGCTCGGTTGCAAGAAGACAATGCTCGATTAACAATAGAGCAGGAGAGAATTTTAAAAAGCTTGTCCGACAGACAAAACCAGTTGCCCGCTAATCCTAGTGTGGAGCACCCAAGGTTGTCAGAAGAACAGAATCATCACATACCTCCTGAAGGATCAGAAGAGTAGGAAGAACGTTCAGACAACGCATTCGAACAGCAAACCTCAAAAAGACAAAGGATGGAATTACAAGGGGAATTCCGCAAGATTAAGCCACCTCATTTTGACAGAGAACATGAGGAAGCAGCTGAAGCATGGTTAATAAACATGAACAAATATTTCCAACTTTATGAATACGATCATAACCTTAAGGCACGACTGGCTATTTTCCAGTTGCAAGGAAAAGCTACCTTATGGTGGGAAGAAGTGAAGATTGTCAAAGGGGTTACTGAGCAAAACATAACATGGGACAATTTTCAAAAATTCTTCAAGGAGAGATATTTAACTGAACGCTTCTATGATGAGAAAGCCAGAGAATTTCATGACCTGCGATTAGGACAGCAGACTATGGATGAGTTTGTTACCCGTTTTACGTCATTACTTCGCTACGTCCCATATATAAGGGAGGAAAAGGCAAAGGTGCAGCGATTCGTTAGCAGTTTACCCCCGTACATGCGGGAAAGAATTGAATTCGATAATCCAAAATCGATGGATGAAGTAATCTGCAAGGCTAGAATCTGTTATCAGCAAAGTAAACAGAAAGGAGAAACTGCTAATAGAAAGTGGAGCGAGAAGAAAAATTTCAAGTTGGCTGGAAACTTCAAAGGAAATCGCAGCAGTGGAATAAAAGGGACTGGCAAAGGAATCAATAACAGATCTGCGACAAAGACTACACCCAAGTTCAGAACTGCAAATGAACCCAAAGCCAGTGAACAAGAAATCAGATTGGATAATGAAGGAACAGCAAGACCTCCTTTACAGTGTTGGGGTTGTGGGGGACCTCATTACATTAAGAATTCCCCACAGCGAAAAGGGACTGAACAGTTATCGCAGATTCATGAAGCTTCAACTGTTGGTGAAGTGGGACGAAGCGTACCCAGAATCAATGCAGCATTGGAGGATCGGCAGGCGGAATACCAGCCAACCATGGTTGAGTTCGAAGGTAAAATTTCAAACCTTCCCATATCTGTTTTGATTGATCCTGGGGCCACGCTAATTTATGTAAATCCAAAAGTAGTAGAACGTTGTAATTTACAGTCTGTTAAATTTAAAAATCCTTGGTTAGTACAATTGGCCACGGGAGCCAAGCGGAAGGTAACCTCTAAGATCAATAACTGCTCTTTCACTATAGCAGACCAGCCAATAACAGCCGACTTGAACATACTCCCTCTGGGTTCTTATGATATTTTAATTGGAATGGACTGGTTAGAAAAGCATTGGTCATTGGTTGACTGTAAAACCAAAATCATCTATTACAGAGATCAGCAAGGAAACAACAAAGAAATGCAGGGTATTAAGCGACCTGTGCAGGTCCGGCCGATGATTGCAAATCAGCTGGTAAAATGTATACGGAAGGGCTGTCAAGTGTATGCCATCCAAGTGGGTTTTGCGAATTCTAAGGACAAGACAGCATCTTTGAATAATATTCCAGTAATACAAGAATTTGTAGACGTGTTCCCAAAAGAGATTCCCGGGTTGCCGCCGCGGAGAGACATAGACTTCACCATAGAATTGGTGCCGGGGGCTGCACCAGTGTCACAAGCGCCCTACAGAATGAGTATACCTGAGTTGACAAAATTAAAAATGCAGTTGCAGGAGTTACTCGAGAAGAACTACATCCGTCCAAGTGTGTCTCCATGGGGAGCCCCGGTGCTATTTGTTAAAAAGAAAGACGGCACCCTTCGGATGTGTATTGATTACAGACAATTGAATAAGTTGACTATTAAAAACAAATATCCTCTTCCCCGGATAGATGAATTGTTTGACCAGGTGAAAGGTGCAACCATGTTCTCCAAGATCGACTTACGATCAGGCTATCATCAGATCAGAATTAAAGATGAAGATATCGCGAAAACAGCCTTTAGAACCAGGTATGGACACTATGAATTTGTAGTTTTGTCGTTTGGCCTCACCAACGCCCCGGCAACCTTCATGTGTCTAATGAATGGTATCTTCCATCCTTACTTGGATCAGTTTGTGCTGATATTTATTGATGATATTCTAATTTATTCACGCAATATTGAAGAACATTGTGAGCATCTTCGAATAGTATTGCAGACCCTTCGGAAACATCAGTTGTATGCTAAATTTAGCAAGTGTGACTTTTTCAAGGAAGAAATTCAGTATTTGGGTCACGTAATCTCAAAAGAAGGAATTGCAGTAGATCCGGAGAAGATAAAAGCTATAATGGACTGGCCAATTCCCAAAGATGTAACGGATGTCCGATCTTTTATGGGGTTGGCAGGATATTATAGGAGATTCGTGGCAGGCTTCTCTAAGGTGGCATTTCCCATTACCTCATTACAGAAGAAAGGGAGACTATTTCATTGGACCCCAGATTGCCAGAAAATTTTTGAGCAATTAAAACATTTACTCACCACGGCACCTGTGTTAAGTATAGCAGATCCTAATAAGGATTACGTGGTATGTACGGATGCCAGTAAAGAAGGATTGGGAGGAGTTTTAATGCAAGAAGGCAGGGTAATAGCTTACGAGTCTCGCAAATTAAAAGAACATGAGAAGAAGTATTCTGCTTATGATTTGGAGTTGGCTGCCGTGATACATGCCCTGAAGATGTGGCGGCATTATCTCATGGGCAGAAAATTTCTGCTGCATACCGACCACCACAGCTTGACCAACTACTTCAGCCAGCCTACCTTAAACGCTAGACAAGCAAGGTGGGTAGATTTTTTAAGTGGGTTTGATTTCGATATAAAACACTTACAGGGAAAGGAAAATAAAGTGGCTGACGCTTTGAGCCGAAAGGTACAGAATTTGTATGAAATTTCCATTAGTGGATGGAAAAGTCCCTTCCTAGAAATTATAAAAGAAATTGCAGATCAAGACACTGAATATCAGCAACTAAAATTACAAATACAGCAATTTGCTAAAAAGGACAGCCAACAGGAATATGAATTGGACGATGCTGGCAGAATTTATTTCAAGAAACGGTTATATGTGCCAAATCAAAGCAGGATCAAAAATCTGATTATGGATGAATTTCATGTTAGTCATTATGCAGGTCATCCGGGTTATCAGAAGATGATAACAGCAATCCGAAAGGAATATTTCTGGCCAGTAATGAAGAAGAACATTGTCGAATACCTATCGCAATGCCTAGAATGTCAGCAGATTAAAGCGGAACACCAACACCCAGCAGGATTGTTACAACCACTGCAAATTCCGGAATGGAAGTGGGAAGTCATCTCCATGGACTTCATCACAGGACTGCCTAAGACAAAAAGGAACAATGACTCCATTTTCGTAGTAGTGGACAAGCTGAGTAAAGCTGCACATTTCATACCTGTGCAATCTACCTATAGAGCTGCACAGCTTGCTCATATTTTTATGCAGAATATATTTAGACTACATGGGCTTCCGAAAAACATAATTTCTGATCGTGATGTGAAGTTCACATCAGCATTTTGGAAAACATTATTTGCTGAATTAGGGACTCAACTAAGCTTCAGCACGGCATACCACCCACAAACTGATGGGAAAACGGAACGAGTGAACCAGATGGTAGAAGATATGTTAAGGGCGTATGTCATGCAACAACCCACGAAGTGGGAAGATTATTTACATCTGGTAGAGTTCGCATATAATAACGGTTACCATACCTCAACACAGATGAGCCCATTCGAAGTTATGTACGGACGAAAATGTCGTACACCCACTAGTTGGGGAGGACCGGAAGATAAATTGAGCTTAGGTCCTGAAATGCTAAAAGAAATGGAGGATATGGTGAAGAAGGTACGTGTCAGCTTGAAAGCTGCCCAGGATAGGCAAAAGAATTTTGCTGATCGGAAGAGAAGATTTAAGGAATTTCAAATTGGGGACCATGTGTATATTCGGATTCAAGCCAAAAGAAGCACCTTACAGTGGAGAGGATGCGCCAAACTGGCACCACGGTATTGTGGACCCTTCCAAATTTTGGCAAGGGTCGGACCAGTGGCTTATCAGCTGGCCCTGCCAAGTCACATCCGAGTCCATAACGTATTTCATGTTTCTGTTCTAAAGAAGTATGTGTATGATCCTAGGCATGTGATTTGTTGGCAAGAGATCCAGGTAGGCATGAGTTATGTTAAATCCCGCAAGAATTGCACATGAAAAGTAGAAAAACTAACTTACAAACTGTGTATTGCAGGTCGAACCGGAAGGAGAAGTTCTGGTCGAACCGCTGAGCATTCTCGACCAGAGAGAAGTGCAGCTGCGGAAACGAGTTATTACCCAAGTTAAGGTTCAATGGCGACATTTTGGACCTGACGAGGCCACTTGGGAAGATGAGGAATTAATGAGGAAGACCTATCCAGATCTGTTCGGTTCTGAGAGACACCGAGACGGTGTCCAATCTCAGGGGGAGGAGATGTAATGACCAAATAGTTTACGTAAATAAATTACTTATTTACCCTATGGTTAAAGATAAACATAAATTACTATCTTCTTGAAGTGATGGAAATATTATATGTTTGAAATTAAATAATATGAAATGCATAATTATATGTGCATGATAGTTTCATGTAAAAGTTATTTTTCCTCTCTTTATGCATGAGAAGGAAAGGAAAAGCAGTTGCCAGTATATTAGGGTGAAACCCTAACTGTTTCTCTTCTCCTTAGAAAAAGGAAAAGGAGAAAAGACCTGGGTTGTTTTTTGAACAAAACAGGAAAAATGACAGAAGAGAAAAGAGGCACTGAGCTATGGTGCCACGTCTGGTGAGGACCAGATAGCATAGGCACAATTGTGTTTTCCCATTGTAGAGGCTGTGGCCAGCAAGGGATTTCTTGGGGGAGAGACGCAGTACAGACGACTGGTCTCGTGGCTGGGTGGATATCAAGCATCAGATAGCCTTCTGTAGGTGATAGAAGGGCGGAAGGAAGCAACGGAAATACAGGTAAGTATACCAAATCTACTAAACTCCAGGTTGGGTATTGATGACAATAGTAATAGTTGATTATTAATATTTAATCGTTATTAAACTATGAGGCAGGATTTGCATTTATTACTGTCATTTATGTTATTCCATATAACAGATACGTAATAAAATAAAAGAGAACAGAAAACTGAAGGTCCAAATAGAACCTGTACATTATACTCTGTCTTTACATTAATCTGAATCATAAACAAGAAAGATAGATAACTGAAGAGTAGATAGATTAATTTCTGTACAACATTCTATTTAAAAGACATGTTCATATAACAATTAGACAGACGGCGATTTATGAAAAAGAACAGTATCAGGATGCGGGAATCATTAGAGTAAAGTTATCTGAAAGTACCTAATACATATAGCAAGATAACCCAACTCTGTATTTAGAGACAAAATACCAAAATAAGTGAAACAGTTATCTGTCGGGTAACATGAACAGAAACCCTCATATTATCAGGCGAAATACTGTACGTGATGAACGCAAACAGTAGCAATAAATAACCAGAGGTTTGTCAAATGATACAATTCGCATAAGTATTATCAACAATTAATGGGCATTTCCAGACAGCGATAGTCTCGCTACCGTTCAGGTAAAACCCTTAACAAAACGTAAAGAACAGAGTCATAGCATAAAGTAAATACATGACCTCGATAGTAAATGGGTTTCGGTCCGAGCAATTGCGCACAGGTGAACACCACCTGGTGGCGGTAAGCCACAGCAAAAGGGCCGAGAACCATTGCCAAAAATCTATCTATTGAAATAAATATTCAGAGATTTACTTGCTAAGGAAAAAGAAGAAAGAGATTAAATTAAATAGCCGGGTTTGAAACATGCCATCACAGTCATCATATGATTAAACGACAGATAGAACACAGCATCACTCTGTTCGGACAATCGGTCTTTTCCTCAAGACCCAAAATCATTACACAGTAGAAGTGCGTACAGAAAGAGATCATGGTATAATGAGTTAACGAAAGAGAGAAATTTATCGAATGAAGTCTTTCTAAGTACAAATCCAATCACGATATCATGACATCATAAGTAGGCCGACGGACAAATAAAAACAAATCTGTAAGAATCATAACAGAAAACCATACGGGCGGAATCGAACGACCAAAAATATTATCATTGACATACAGAAAATTCTGAGACAAAGCCCGGTCCTTTAAATTATGGAGGACTCCTATATTAACAATGATGAAAAATAGGGAAACCCCCTTTTGACACCGACCAGGTCGGGAAAAACCCGTAACAGTCATAATACAAGATAAACTGTAATTATAGTAACCAAATCATTACATATAACTGAATCTGAGAACCCAATAATTTACAGTCATTGAAATTGTACAAAAATAACTCGGTTCGAGTCTTAAGCCCAGACTACCCTAAACCCTAGGAGACCAGATCTATTCATTGAATTCCGAGTAAACCAAGTGCAAAAGAAGACAACTGTGAATCGTCTTCAAATGGCAAATTTATCAATAGACCTGGCAGGAAACAGAGTAGTATAAGGCGGCGAACATTTGCAACAGCTGAAAACAGAAGACTGTGAGTTAATAGACTTACCTGGGCAGCGATATGGAAGCAAACCCCTGTGCCATCAACGCGGCTACCGCCATTATGAAACCACAGATACCTGCCAGCGAACAACAGTGGATTAGTTACTTATATCAACGCATAGAAATATAGTTTTTCTGAGAAACCACAGCAAAAAGGGTTACATACCAGTCGAGGATGTGCCGAAGCAAGGCATCAAGAGAGAGCTCGTCGCCTGTAACAGTTCGAGGGTGGTGGAATTAACCAGGGCCGAGACCAGACTGAAGGAACCATGGCGGAATAGAACTGGGAGCCGCTCTCGGCAACTCAGACAATGACAAATGACCCGAAACCTCTGTTCTCCAACCCTAAAAGCATTGCCGCCAAAACCCTGGAAACCTCCACCGTCCGATCGTTGAAGAGCGATCAGAACCGTCCACGGTAATAGCGATCCCGAGGAAGTGGTAGCCACGCGGTTGCCATAAATGTTACAGCTTCCGGCAGGTGGATGACTGTACCTCATCACAGGTGTCAAGCGCTGGTTAACCCTACGATGAATCGGGAAGGTTGAATACGGGTGTGGAGTAATAACATTACCCCCTATGTTTCATAGTATTCGATATTGTATATTAAATGTTTTAATGTTTATAAGTATGAACAATATAAATACCAATGCGTAGTTATGAATTAAAAATATATCAAAGCTTTATATCAATGCATGTCACCGTGATATGGTAAACCTCTATTCTAGGGATTGAATAGGTTAGGGATATAATATAATAAAAAAAAAAAAAAAAAAAATTATAGAGGATTGTGACAAAGTGAGAGAGAGGGAGAAGTGGAAGAGGAGGGGAAAGAGAGGGATGAAGATAGTGATAAAGTTGAAGGGTAGAGAGAGGGAGAGTGGGAGGTGGACACAGAGAAAGGAGAGAGGAAAGGAGTGGAGAGAGAGAAGAGGAGGGGAGAGAGATAGGGAACTAGAGAGAGGAAGATATAGAGATGGAGGGGAGAGAGAGAACTAGAAAAAGGGTAGAGAATGAGGTGGAAAGGATTAAAGAGAGAGAAGAGGAAAGAGGAGAGAGAGGGGGAGATATAGAGATGGAGGGGAGAGAGAGAACTAGAAAAAGAGAGAGATAGTAACAGAATTGCATGGAAGAAAGATATAATTCAATATATATTATAATAAAATTATCTGAAAAAAATTAATAAAATATCATAATTGGTTAAAATTTACTATTTAAATTTTATTCGTTAATAGAAATTAAAATTAATTTTAAAACTTGTTTAAGTTTAAATATAAATTATGTTAAAATCAAATAAATATTCAAATCAAATTTTAATAATTGTAATTTTGGTAAAATTTAACTTAATTTATATTTCATTAATTTGTTTTTAATAATATATAATATCTATATATATATATATATATGTATGGGGTAATATGTTAAAATTTAAGTGATTGAAATTAAACCTATAATGGTTTAGTTTTAAAAGGTTTATTAGTTATAAATATAGATGGTATTCATTAAATGTACTGGTAGTTGTAATTTTGGTAAATTATAACTTTTTATTTTATTGTTTTTTTTATATTTTATTATAATATATTTTTTAGTTTTACATTTATTATACATAAATAATGAAATTCTTCAATTTAACATATTGCATTGAAGTATTCAAATTTTTTTAAGAGATTCAAATTTTTTTCTATTTTTTATTATTAGAAAATATATTTAATTTTTCATTTTCTATTTATGAGTTCAATCTAAATTTTGTTAGATATTAGGCTTTTGTGATCTATAATGTAGTAAGTATGTCTTTTGGATTAATCACATCAATATTATTTGGTGGGTCATATAAGCCTTATTTGGTGGACGTTTCTAACACGCTAATGTGATTCATCATGTGGAGGACAAACTTGAAAAAATCCATAGATCTTAACTAATAAATAACAAGGAAGCATCAGAGTCTAGAATTAAGAGTTAGAAACTAGTCATGAGGAAATTAATTATTTAATTAATAAATTAGATAAGTATTAATTGATCAAAAGTCAAATATTTTATATTTCAAGTAAAAAAATTCTTGATAATAAAAATATATTTTTGTAACAACATGAAATCAATATGTTTTTATCATTAATCAATTTTTTTAATATTAAAGATGATAATATTCACTAGTGTTTACTAAAATTAGAATTGTTTTAAGATTATATGAAAAAAAATTTAACTTTATTATGTGCAAAAATAAAAATCATTAAAAAAGAAGTGTTTCAAGATGAATATAGTTTCAAAAACTTAAAAGGTTAGAAATATTGAAACTGTGAAAATATTTTCATCTTTGATTTCATTTAAATTTACTTACTATATTCTAAAATGAAATGTTTTTCATCTTCAACCCTCTTCAAATTAGAAATATATAAGCTAGTATTTCATCTCATGATGTTTTTGAAATTGTCCCATTTATTTTTCTTTTAATAACTTTGAATTTTTTTTTTTATACGCCAAAACCAAAAAAAAACTTAAAATATTGTTTATTTGATCATTAACTTTAATATTGTAATTTTATTTTTTCTTCCAAATATTTATCATATCACAAATCCTCATTAAGAAATTTAATAAGCGCATTATCAAACATATTTCCAAATAAACTCATAAAAGGTTGGAATTTTAATACTTAAAAATGCAAAGAGATTATTATTAATTATTTTTTATTATTCCATTGTTAATTTTGAATAATTTTTAATTGTTTTGAAATGAATATTATTTTTTCATTTTAATTTATTAGTATTATATATATTAAATAATATATATATATAATATATATATATATATTATATATATATAATCAGTCACAACCCCATAATCCAAAGTAAATAAATATAACACTGGTAAATTTTTTTTATTTAATTTTACATATTAAGGATCGGTACGATAGTTGAACCCATCGCCCATAGCGGAACTTAATGTGTATATATTTTAATACACCTACCAATCCATTGGCCATGGCGGAATTAATATGTACATTATTTTTTTAAAAACACTCGCCACCCTCGGCATATGAATTAATCGTATACAGCACGATTACGCTGACAACGAACCATTAACGGATCCTGTCTCTTTAATGTTGATTCTCTGAGAAGTGGACAGTTGGACCTGCCTCGATACATTCCACCTCCGATCTGGATATTGATCTCGGGAGTAGGTAGCAGGATTAATTACTGCAGGCAAGGACACGACCTCCTCGGGATTACTGATTTGATTAACGATGGTGATTCAATCCCTCCATCGAACGGTGATGGTTTCGCTTGCCAGCTATACAAGCAGCATTTTAGGGTTTGTGAATCTCATTTGATAGAGGGAGGGTTATCTTTCGAGGGCTCTTCTATGCTGCATCCGGTTATGGCGATCGGTCCTCAAACGTCTACCACAGATTTCGGTGTTAAGATTTGTGTATGCCTTTTTGTGCCTGAAGGCGATGCGGACTCTCGGCGTCCTGCCCTGAGCCCTACTCATTTTATCAGGTAACCCATCTTCGTTTCACTATGATTTGGTAATAGAATTTATAATGCTCTGTTAAATTCATTCCCGGATTGATTTTCTCATCCGTATCGGTTGTTTGAACAGGGTTTGGTGATCTATGCGGCGGCAGGGGACTATAGCACCATTACTCTAGAAGGAACTATTCTACAGGTAAGAGCTTTGATCCCTGGAAAGGAATCTAGATTAATAAGGCAGGTGCCAGATGCGAGCTTTAATTTTTATCTTTTCCTGTCAGGTGGTTTTTCCGTTTTCTATTGGAAGCATGAATCGTTCTGGTACTTCCTGACTAAGGAAGCCTTCCATAGTTCGATGCCATGGCTCTGCCCTTATGAGTCCTCAAAGGGTTGCTGCGATGCGCTCGTGCCTTAATCAAGACTCCCAATCTTTTATTCTTACACGATAGTTGTATTTTTCTTGATGTATAAGCTCCTGGTTAATTGCTTTCTCCCTTGTTCTGTATAGAAGATTTACTTGGCGAGCCGCTGGGTTTTTAACTCAGCCCGGCTGCACCTTTTCAGAAGAATTTTAATATATGTATGAATATTTATATATTTAGTTGTTCAATACTGTGTATAGCTTAGCTCCGAGTGGATATTTGGGTTTCTGAGTTCTTTCCTTTTTATGTATAAACTCTGTGACTTCAGTTTACCCTAACAACCCTGTCGAGTTCCAGGAAGGGTTTGTTTATCTATTATTCATTGCATGATTTTACATTGGGAGTTGGATGTATTTGAACTTTGTTACATATACTTATATTTATATGTTAATCGTTGCATATTTTTTCACTGAAACTTGAATGTATATTCTTCCTCAAACTGTTGTGACATATGCATATATTATCTGTGGTTTTTACCCTGAACGTGCTCGGCGCTCGGGAACATTGGGTTACATTTCATCATTTATGTTCATATGTCAATGGTCTCATTTGCTTGATTCATTTAATAAATGCCTGTATTTGTAGCTTCCATGGGTTTCGCTATTGAATATACCTAGTCTATATGTTCGCGGATTTCTCTTTTACAGACAGTTTAACTCTAGAATTTACATAGTTTCCACATGTTGTTTATCGGGACCATTTCCAAGTATTCTCTGAATGTTTACGAACCTCATTTGAGCTTCCATTGTTTTTACATTTGAATAAATCTTGACCCTTTAACTAAGGGTTTATAAATGGACTTGTTGGTTGCTATGGCTTATTACAATGTTGTTGTATATTTACGCTGTCTTTCTACTGTCGCAGAGGAGAAAGTATTACTTATTTTATAGTGTAAAGCCTCTGTTGGTTCAGTTACTGTATGGAGAATCATTCACACACAGAACCCACAAATCTTGTCATTATTTATTATTGTTCTGCCCAGTCCGTCTGTTATCATTTTCTTTATTTATTTATTTCGTTACAGATATGAATTTGATGGCTCCTTTCTTCTTTCTTTAACATGGAGACTTACTGTTCCCTTTTAATATTCTGTTCGGGTTTCTCGGTATTTGAACGAATACCCGAAACCAACCTAACCGAGACAATCCTCTATTCAGGTTTAATTAAATGACCTAAGTCATTCGAATCTAATTTAATTTCTTCATTCCAGACAAAATATAATTGTTCTTTTCCTGATATATCAAAACTATTTGTCAGAACACTCTGCTTCTTAATTTAGAGCCTAAGTGATACTTCTAAAGAATATGGAAGTTTCTCAGAAATATGAAAACTGTAGTTGTACTTACGTGCACTACCACGCTTACAGTCTCCTGTACTTCTCCAGAATGGAGAGAATTGATCTGTTGCTTGTTCTCCTCCCAACCACGAGATTAGTCAACCAGACTGAATCTCCCCCCAAGCTCATTTGCCAGACCACTGCCTTCGGAAAATATAATGCACTACTTCTGCGTGTGCTATCTGGTCCCCACTAGACTTAGCACTGTCTCTTTTCTCCTTCAGTGCCTTTCTTTTCCCGTTTGTTCCTTAACAACCTGAGCCTTTTCCTTTTCCCATCTTTTCTATGGGAAGAGGAAAAGCAGTTAGGGTTTTCCCCTTACTTGCTGGAAACTATTTTTTTTTTTAATATGGCAAGAAAAGAGAATAACTTTCTCATAGAAAGTTACTATATGTAATTTACTCAATCCATATTCAACTTTTGAATTAATAATATTCTAATCATTTAAAAAAAAACAATAATCTCTGTTCCATATTTTACCTACAATGGTAACAACAGAAGATTTATTCACATAAATTGTCCGGTCATTACATCTCCTCCCCCTGAGATTGGACACCGTCTCGGTGTCTTTCAGCCATGAACAGAACTGGATAGGTTCTTTTCATTAATTCTTCATCTTCCCAAGTGGCCTCCTCAGGCCCAAAATGTCGCCACTGTATCTTAACTTGGGTAATAACTCGTTTCCGCAGCTGCACTTCTCTCCGGTCGAGGATGCTCAGTGGTTTGACTAGAACCTCTCCTTCCAGTTCGACCTGCATTGCACAATTTCTTAAGTTAGTTTTCTTTCAAAACTAATTCTTTATCAAATTTTATTGTAACAATAACTCCCACCTGAATATCCTGCCATCAAATTACATGCTTAGGGTCATAAACATATTTCTTTAGTACTGAAACATGGAAAACATTGTGGACTCGAATGTGACTCGGCAAGGCAAGTTGGTAAGCCACTGGTCCAATCCTTGCCAATACTTGGAAGGGTCCACAATATCGTGGTGCCAATTTGGCACACCCACTCCACTGTAAAGTACTTCTTTTGGCCTGAATTCTGATATAAACATGGTCCCCAACCTGGTACTCTTTGAACCTTCTTTTCCGATCGGCAAAATTTTTCTGTCTGTCTTGAGCAGCTTTCAAATTAACACACACCCTTTTCACCATATCTTCCATTTCCTTAGCGTTTCAGGTCCTAGACTCAATCTATCTTCGGGCCCTCCCCAGCTGGAGGGTGTACGACATTTCCGACCATACATAACCTCAAATGGGCTCATTTGCGTCGAGGTGTGATACCCATTGTTATACGCGAATTCCACTAGATGTAAATACTCTTCCCACAGTGTAGGTTGCTGCATGACATAAGCTCTTAACATGTCCTCTACCACTTGGTTCACTCGTACCGTCTGTCCATCAGTTTGAGGATGGTATGATGTGATGAAGTTCAACTGAGTTCCTAAATCAACAAATAGTGTTTTCCAAAAAGCTGATGTGAACTTCACATCACGATCAGAAATTATCGTTTTTGGATGTCCATGTAACTTGAACACATTTTGCATAAAAATATGAGCAATCTGTGAAGATTTATACGTAGATTGTACAGGTATAAAATGTGCAGCTTTACTCAACTTGTCTACTACCACCATAATGGAATCGTTGTTTCTCTTTGTCTTAGGTAACCCAGTAATAAAATCCATGGAAATGATTTCCCATTTCCATTCTGGGATAGGTAATGGTTGTAACAATCCTGCTGGATGCTGGTGCTCTGCTTTAATCTGCTGGCACTCCAAACGCCGTGCCAAGTACTCAGCGGTGCTCTTCTTCATTCCCGGCCAAAAATAATCTTTCCGAATTGCAGTAATCATTTTCTGGTAACCCAGGTGACTCGCATAATGGTTGATATGGAATTCATCCATAATCAGATTTTTAATTCTGTTTTGGTTGGGTACATATAACCTTTCTTGAAATATATCATCCCTGCATCATCTAACTCATATCCTTGTTGGCTTTTCTCGCTGGCGGACTGCTGTATTTGCAGCTTTAGTTGCTGATATTCAGCATCTTGGTCTGATGCTTCCTTTATCATCTCCAAAAAGGGACTTTTCCATCCATTAATGGAAATTTCGTACAAATTTTGTACTTTCCGACTTAAGGCATCTGCCACTCGGTTTTCTTTTCCCTGCAAATGTTTTATATCAAAATCAAAGCCGCTTAAGAAGTCCACCCACCGTTCTTGTCTAGCGTTTAAAGTAGGCTGACTAAAATAGTTGGTTAAACTATGGTGGTCAGTGAGCAGCAAGAATTTCCTGCCCATAAGATAATGCCGCCACATTTTTAAGGCATGTTGATGGCATCCAACTCCAAATCATAAGCAGAGTATTTTTGTTCATGCTCTTTTAATTTTCGAGACTCGTATGCAATCACTTTGCCTTCTTGCATCAAAACTCCTCCTAGTCCCTCTTTACTTGCGTCTGTAAATACCACATAATCCTTATCAGGATCAACTATACTCAAAATAGGTGTTGTGGTGAGTAGGTGTTTCAATTGCTCGAAGCTTTTCTCGCAGCTTGGGGTCCAATGAAACACTTTCCCCTTTTTCTATAATGAAGTAATGGGAAAAGCCACTTTAGAAAAGCCTTCCACAAACCTCCTATAATATCCAGCGAATCCCATGAAGGATCAGACATCCGCTACATCTTTTGGTACAGGCCACTCCATTATGGCCTTTATCTTTTCCGGGTCCACCGCAATTCCATCCTTTGTAATTACGTGACCCAAATATTGGATTTCTTCTTTAAAGAAATCACACTTACTAAACTTAGCGTATAACTGATGTTCTCGAAGGGTCTGTAATACCACTTTGAGATGTTCATGGTGTTCCTCTATGGTGTGGGAATATATTAATATGTCATCAATAAATATCAGCACGAATTGATCCAAATAACGATGAAAAATGTTGTTCATTAAACACATGAAAGTTGCAGGGGCGTTGGTTAGCCCGAACGGTAAGACCACAAATTTGTAATGACCATACCTTGTTCTAAAAGTTGTTTTAGCGATATCTTCTTCTTTAATTCGGATCTGATGGTAGCCTGATCGCAGATCAATCTTAGAGAACACTGTTGCACCTTTCACTTGATCAAACAGTTCATCGATCCGAGGTAAAGGATATTTATTTTTGATGGTCAACTTATTCAACTGTCGGTAATCAATGCACATCTGAAGGGTTCCATCCTTTTTGTTGACAAATAGTACTGGGGCTCCCCATGGAGACACGCTAGGACGAATGTAGTCTTTATCTAGTAACTCCTGCAACTGCATTTTTAATTCTGTCAGTTCAGGTACACTCATTCTATAGGGTGCCCGTGACACTGGTGTTGCACCCGGTACCAACTCAATGGTAAAGTCTATGTTTCTTTTTGGCGGTAGTCCAGGAATTTCTTTCGGGAATACATCTGTAAATTCTCGTATTATAGGCATATTGTCCAAAGTAGTTGTTTTATCCTTAGAATCTGCATAACCCACCTGAATGGCATAAACCTAGCACCGTTTCCGTATACATTTTACTAGTTGGGTTGCAGTTATTGGTCGAACCTGTACGGGTCATTTAATTCCCTGCATTTCTTTCCTGGTTCCATGTTGATCTCTAAAGTAGATAATCTTGGTTTTACAATCAACTAATGACCAATGCTTTTCCAACCAGTCCATACCGATTAGAATGTCATAGGAACCAAGGGGAAGCACGTTCAAGTCAGCCATTACTGGCTGACCTGCTATAGTGAAGGAGCAGTCATTAACTTTGGCTATCACTCGCCTTTTGGCTCCTGTAGCTAATTCTACCAGCCATGGGTTTTTAAATTTAACAGATTGTAAATTACAACGTTCCACCACCTTTGGGCTCACATAACTTAGTGTAGCCCCGGGGTCAATTAAAACAGCTATAGTAAGGTCTGAGATTTTACCTTCGAATTCGACCATGGTTGGCTGATATTCTACCTGTCGGTCTTCCAAAGCCGCATTAATCCTGGGTACACTACATCCAACTTCGCCGACTGTTGAGGCTTCGTGAATTTGGGATAACTGTTCAGTCCCCTTCCGTTGTGGACAATTTTTAATGTAATGGGGTCCCCCACAACCTCGACACTGCACCAGGGGCCTTGCTGCCCCTTCACTGTCCATCCTTGCAAGTTGTTTGCTGACTTTGGACTCATTTGCAGTCCTAAATTTGGACATAGTTCTTGCTGTAATTCTGTTGTTTGGTCCTTTGCCATTCCCCTTACTTCCACTGCTATGATTTCCTTTTTCATTTCCGATTGATTTAAAGATCTTTTTCTCATTCCATTTTCTGCCAGCAGCTTCCCCTTTTTGCTTACTTTGTTGATAACAGATTCTAGCCTTACGGATTACCTCGTCGATTGACTTTGGATTGTCGAATTCAATCCTCTCCCGCATATATGGTGGTAAGCTGCTAACAAATCGCTGCACCTTTGCCTTTTCCTCCCTTATATACGGCACGTAGCGGAGTAAGGAAGTAAAATGGGTGATGAATTCATCCATAGTGTGCTGCCCCAATCGCAAATCATGGAACTCTCTTGCCTTTTCATCGTAGAAGCGCTCAGTTAAATATCTCTCCTTAAATTACCTTTGAAAATTATCCCAAGTAATGGTCTGCTCAATAACTCCTTTTACAATCTTCACTCCCTCCCACAATAAGGTGGCCTTTCCCTGTAATTGAAAAATAGCCAATCGTGCTTTAAGATTGTGGTCATATTCATAAAGCTGAAAATACTTGTTCATGTTGATTAACCATGCTTCAGCTGCTTCTTCTTGTTCTCCGTCAAAATGTGGTGGTTTAATCTTGCGGAATTCCCCTTGCAATTCCACCCTTTGTCTTTTCGAGGTTTGTTGTTCAAATGCATTATCTGAACGTTCCTCTTGCTCCTCCGATCTTTCAAGGGGTATATGGTGGTTCTGTTCTTCGGACATTCTCTGTTGCTCCGTGCTAGGATTAACTGGTGGTTGATTCTGTTTGTCCGACAAACTTTTCAAACTTCTTTCTTGTTCCATCGTTAATCAGGCATTGTCTTCTCGTAGTCGAGCCATCTCATTCTTAAGCTCCTGTATTGTTTCCAGAATTGCTTGATTTGTAATTCTGGCCTCTTCCCCAATTTGTACCCACAGTTCAGGATTATTTTCGGGGCCAGGTGCTCCCTGTCCCATCACAGGTCGTCGAGATGTATTATCTGCCCTCCTCATGCTGCAGTTCCCAAAACTCCTGATCCTATACTTCATCATAAAAATTTAAAGGGTAATAATGAGAAAGACCTTAACATACTACTAAATGTTCATATATTTTATACAGTGTCTTTATATGTCATTTCTATCTTACCTAGAGGCCCCAGTTCTGCAACTGGGCTCTCGGACCACATGTCACAACCCCATAATCCAAAGTAAATAAATATAACACTGGTAAATTTTTTTATTATTTAATTTTACATATTAAGGATGGGTACGCTAGTTGAACCCATCGCCCATAGCGGAACTTAATGTGTATATATTTTAATACACCTACCAATCCATTGGCCATGGCAGAATTAATATGTACATTATTTTTTTAAAAACACTCGCCACCCTCGGCGTATGAATTAATCGTATACAGCACGATTACGCTGACAACGAACCATTAAGTGGTTTTTCTATTTTCTATTGGAAGCATGAATCGTTCTGGTACTTCCTGACTAAGGAAGCCTTCCATAGTTCGATGCCATGGCTCTGCCCTTATGAGTCCTCAAGGGGTTGCTGCGATGCGTTCGCGCCTTAAGCAAGACTCCCAATCTTTTATTGTTACACGATAGTTGTATTTTTCTTGATGTATAAGCTCCTCGTTAATAGTTTTCTCTCTTGTTCTATATAGAAGATTTACTTGGCGAGCCGCTGGGTTTTTAACTCAGCCCGGCTACGCCTTTTCGGAAGCATTTTAATATATGTATGAATATTTATATATTTGGTTGTTCACTACTGTGTATAGCTTAGCTCCGAGCGAATATTTGGGTTTCTGAGTTCTTTCCTTTTTATGTATAAACTCTGTGACTTCAGTTTACCCTAACGACCCTGTCGAGTTCCAGCAAGGTTTTGTTTATTTATTATTCATTGCATGATTTTACATTGGGAGTTGGATGTATTTGAACTGCTGTTACATATACTTATATTTATCTGTTAATCGTTGCATATTTTTTCACTGAAACTTGAATGTATATTCTTCCTCGAACTGTTGTTACATATGCATATATTATCCATGGTTCTTACCCTTAACGTGCTCGGCGCTCGGGAAGATTGGGTTACATTTCATCGTTTTTGTTCATATTTCAATGGTCTCATTTGCTTGATTCATTTAATAAATTCCTGTAGTTGTAGCTTCCATGGGTTTCGCTATTGAATATACCTAGTCTATATGTTCGCGGATTTCTCTTTTACAGACAGTTTAACTCTAGAATTTACATAGTTTCCACATGCTGTTTATCCGGGACCATTTCAAAATATTCTCTGAATGTTTACGAACCTCATTTGAGCTTTCGTTGTTTTTACATTTGAATAAATCTTGACCCTTTAACTAAGGGTTTATAAATGGACTTGTTGGTTGCTATGGCTTATTACAATATTGTTGTATAGTTACGCTGTCTTTCTACTGTCGCAGAGGAGAAAGTATTACTTATTTTACAGTGTAAAGCCTCTGTTGGTTCGGTTACTGTATGGAGAATCATTCACACACATAACCCACAAATCTTGTCATTATTTATTATTTTTGTGCCCAGTCCGTCTGTTATCATTTTCTTTATTTATTTATTTCATTACAGATATGAATTTGATGGCTCCTTTCTTCTTTCTTTAACATGGAGACTTACTGTTCCCTTTTAATATTCCGTTCGGGATTCTAAGGGGTTTCGGTATTTGAACGAATACCCGAAACCTACCTAACCCAGACAATCCTCTATTCATGTTTAATTAAATGACCTAAGTCATTCGAATCTAATTTAATTTCTTCATTCCAGACAGAATATAATTGTTCTTTACCTAAACTATTTGTCCAAACACTCTGCTTCTTAATTTACAGCCTAAATGATACTTCTAAAGAATAAAGAAATTTCTCAGAAATATGAAAACTGTAGCTGTACTTACCTGTACTACCACGCTTACAGTCTCCTGTACTTCTCCAGAATGGAGAGAATTGATCTGTTGCTTGTTCTCCTCCCAACCACGAGATTAGTCAACCAGACTGAATCTCCCCCCAAGCTCATTTGCCAGACCACTGCCTTCGGCAAATATAATGCACCACTTGTGCCTGTGCTATTTGGTCCTCACCAGACTTAGCACTGTCTCTTTTCTCCTTCAGTGCCTTTCTTTTCCCTTCTGTTCCTTAACAACCCGGGCCTTTTCCTTTTCCCATCTTTTCTATGGGAAGAGGAAAAGCAGTTAGGGTTTTCCCCTTACTTGCTGGCAACTGTTTTTTTTTTTCAATCTGGCAAGAAAAGAGAATAACTTTCTCATAGAAAGTTACTATATGTAATTTACTTAATCCATATTCAACTTTTGAATTAATAATATTCTAATCATTTAAAAAAAAAACAATAATCTATGTTCCATATTTTACCTACAATGGTAACAACAGAAGATTTATTCACATAAATTGTCTGGTCATTACAATATATATGCCTAGTGTAACTAATAGAGTGGACATTTAGCTTTGGCAATAAAGTTTTTGGGCACATTGTAATTTTAATTGTTTAAAATGCACTTTGGAATGCATAGAAATCTCATGAGGACTTCATCTTTGTAAATTAAACAACTTTAACCAATGATTCTTAAAATATCTATCGAGATTTGAACAAAATTAACAATAAAAATGTACTAAAAATACCATTCGGTTTCTTAGTTTAGATATTTGGACAAAATTAACCAAAAAATATGTACCTAAAAACGTAGCCATATGAGTTAAATGGTTGGAAAACTTTGATATAGATCAATTAGGTTTTATTATTCAACTTTTAATTTTGAATATTTTCTTAATTGTTTTTAAATTAATATTATTTATACATGTCTAATCTAACTAGTAGAGGACATTTTGGCTTGGCCGTACAATTTTTAGGGACATTGTGATTTTTTATTCTTTAAAATGTATTTTTGAATGCATAGAAAACCTCTGAAGCTCTTCATCTTTGCAAATTAAACAACTTTAACTAGTTATTCTTAAAAATATTCACCTAGACAATTTCTTTTATTAGTTTGATAATTTATGTTGAAGAGTACTTATCACTTTTCTATTTCAATATTATTAGTAGTGACAAGTACTATTTTTTATTTATTATTAGCCCAACTATATAAGTTGAATGGTTGGAAAACATTGATATACATCAACTATTATTATTAGCTAGTTAAACATGCATCTCAATCATGAGATTAAGAGTTCAAATTCCTCAAGTGTCAAAAACAAAAAAAACATATTAAAAATAATTCACATATAAGTTAAATATATATATACAACTTCAACTTTACCATAAATATTTTTAACTTCTGAATTGAGGCTTGTGTGATCCATATCTTGAATATGATAAATCTTTAGTAAAAAGCACATATTTTGACAAGTTTCGAACCATCTAGTACATAACTTTCCCCATGTGACTTTTACAAAAGATTTCTAATATTCAAGATATGGATCACATAACTTTTCATACTAGTAGATGGTTCAAAAAGGGTCTATATAATTTTTTTGATGTGATTTTTACCAAAAGATTTCTCATATTGAAGATATGGATCACAAAATTCCTAAATTACAACTCTCCATGGAAGGGCCATTGCAATAAAAGTTCATGGCTTCAAACTAGCATGCTTGCAAGTTTCCAAGATGAAGTGATTCCTCACAATTTACCACACTAATCTTTTGTTTCTTTGCCACACTAATCTTTTGAAACAGGTCAACATATTTTTTTCTAGATTTCTCATATTTTTAATCTCATACTTTTAACTTGCAAATAGGCCTTATTACAATACCAAAGACCAGTACCATAACCTAAAAAAACGTAATACATTTCATAGGACATTTCTTTCTAATTAATCAATTCAACATATATACCAAGTGGTCATCATAACTATTTAATGAAACGACATTAAAATATTTTTAAAAAAAGGTATAAACTTGCATTAAAATCTATTAAAAGTTAAGAATTAGAGTTTTTTTTTCCAAGAAAAAATCATAATTTCCATTATATAGAATATTGAAAATTACATGTTATAATTGCTATATATAATTGATGTATATATATCATATGCCAAAATTGTAGTAGAAAACAAAATAGAGTTTAATGTTTCATAATATAATTACATAACGTGAGTATATAAAGTATCAAAAATGGTCATGGTATGAAAATAATGTAAGTTTGCTAGGCAAAATAGTGTAGAAACAAGGTAGAAGAAAATGTTATGTATCATGATGTCTTATCTGCAAGCTGCTGCTCTATAAAATACCTGTGATAATAGTGATAAACATCCTATCCCTGTTGTTCATGTTTTGATCATGAATTTGTTTGTTGGGGGCCTTTTTGGAAAGACAATCAGTTTGTTTGTTGGGAGGCTCCTTGGAAAGACAATCAGAAAGCTGGTTCCTTTTCTTTTCCTTCTAAATATGATGAGATGCAATGAATTCAAATTGAATCATTAAAATGATAATATCATCAAATAGACTTCTGAGTAGACTGTATATTGAACCAATTTGTAATAAGTATGAGTCTCTAAATATCTGAAGTAGACGCGACGCCATTGCTAGACTGTTGAGTTCAGCGAAATTATTAGTGCCCTTTTAAGTGTCGGTCCATCAAAATCGAAAATTAGAGTCTTCACAATCCTTTGGCGATTTGAACTAGCATTTCCATTATCGGATCTTCCAACACGCCGTTGACCTTTATGTCGAAGGTTCAATCACATGAACACCTCCATCTGTCAATCCTACAGCAATCTGATTGGGTACATGTGGATTTGCAGCGATTACAAGTGGATAGATATGGCCACTGCACATAAGCAAAAGAGACAATGTTTTCATTCAGTGGAATCCAATTGCACCAGCCAGGCTATTTCATTTAAACAATCCTAGCACGATGACCAACATAATCCTTCTCTTTGCAGGATGAAGATGAAACACCTTACCTGCCCGTATCAGGTATAAATGCAGAAGGAGCAATACGGCAGCGTGGCCTTAGAAGTTCAGAATCAAATACACCAATAGAGCCATCAAAAAAACTAGCATAGACTAGTAGACCGTCACATGAAAATGTGGCACACGAAATATGTGCAGGCATTGGTTCCCGAGGTGTCCACTGCAATGCAAATATTTATTAACTAATCCTTCCTAAGACAATATACCTCTATCTATATCAAATAGAACCACACCATAGTTTCAAAGGTTAAAAAATCTAACAGACAAAAGCGTATATAAAAATGGCATCTTACATGGCACAAGCATTCCAATTCAGAAGCATCATAAATTGCAATTTGGCTCTCCTGCACAACTAGCAATTGAGCTTGATTAATATTATTAAACTGAACTGTCTTAACTGCGAGTGGTGATGGAAACCTTCCTGCCTGTGAATTAATGCCTTTTGATTTACACTTCCCCCATCCATTAATGTTCCAGACACAGAGCTGTCACCACAATATAGGATTTAGTCCAAAGGTTTATTCCGTATCGTAATGTCACCACAATATAGGATTTAGTCCAAAGGTTATTCCATATCGTAAATGGCGAAGGTAGATAATGTTGTTATTTCCAAAGATGATTACATACCTGTCCATCAGCACCTAAGGATGCCAAAACATTTAAATCTTTGGAAAATGCCAAGCCAGTTATTCTCTTCTGATGCCCCTTGAGTTTCATGATTACCTGTAATCAAACTCATTCAGTGGTATTCTAGTCACAGCATAAGAGATAAGGTAACAATACTAGCACTACAAGGAAAAATGTAAATGCACAACACCTTTCTGAGTTGAATATTGAAAATGAGAATGGTCGAATCTTCCATTCCAATAGCGATGATGTTATTATCAAAAGGGTTGAAAGCTAGACATGTTGCTGCTGGGGGAGGGATCATGTAGTTTTCCATGACCTGCATCAATATAGGCATCACTACAGATTTAAAATTCATACATATCAATTATTAAAATACCATCAAATTCTAACTAAAACTTCTGAGAGAACCTTTTATTCATGTAATACATGCTTTATAATGTAATACTACAGAAACTCATGAATTCAACAAAACCGCATGTGCAGATAGCAGAAGAATTCCTCACCTTAAATGTTACCCTGTTGAACAAGGACACTCTCCCGCCCGAAGCAGACATTATATATGAATCATTCTTTGACAAAGCTAAGCAAGGGACAACCTCTTCTAGGCTTCTGTCACTGGTATCATTTTTCATAAGGGTGCTATTGGGTGGTTGCCAAATCTGTGGTTGAACATTTGCTTTAACCTGTAAAGTAAGTTCCAAAGATTTATTGAACTTAAATCGACAATGGAAGAGGCATTCAACTACTGCAAGTGAAACCTAAGTTGAAGACACACCTTGCCAGATGGATTCAAAGCATTACATTGCCACATCCATAGCTTATGTGTAGCGTTGCTATCCAAAGCTAATAGACAAGAACCTGAGTATGTATAAAGTAATTTAACAATCTGTACAATTCACCAAAGAAATTTACACATGTCAGTAGGAGATTTTATAGTCTGAGAGAACATGAAAACAAGTAGTTTCAATCTACTATAAATAAGAAGAGAACTTGCCTTTCCTGTTGGCAGTGGATCTGTTAATCTGATAGACTTAACACTATTCTGCAGTTGTGTGTTGATCATGACAGTTAGATATTTAATTAAAACAAATATTACTGACAGTTTATCTGTTACTTTATCTACTAACTAGTGTAAGAATATTCACAACCAAACATAGTGAGTCTTCTAACAAAATCACTTACCAACAATATTGCCGATGGAATTTGTTCTAATTTTTCTGCTGCACCAAGAACAGGGCCAGTTGTATTTTCTTCACCAATGATATTTGAAAATGAAGGCTGCATTTCAGAGATGCCACAATTAGGTTTTAGCCATTATTTTCCATATATGCCCAGTGAATGTGCAATTTGACAGCATACTTCCTTAGTTACCTTTGACTCTGGTGTCACCCTTCTACCTTCTAGCATTTTTACAAGCTTAACGCCATCTGCATTAGCTAAGATCTTGATCCCATTGTCACTTGTTGTTACAGCCAACAGAGAACCTTTTTTATTGAAACAGAGAAAAGGTCTACCCTGCAGAAGGCAAGAGGACTGAATCAATTTAATACCCAATCATAATAAGAAAACATCAACGATGTCAATTGGGTGAGTTCAACTGGCTGAGAGTAATCCAACTTTCTAACATGCTAGTTCCATCACACATCCAGATTTAAATTGTTTAATGATAGCTGCCATGGTAAATGTATCCTTTTACCTGCAAGCCACCCTCAGCATCATTTGTTAACAATATATTGATGTTATCCATATCCCAAAACTTAATTTGACACTCATCTCCAGCTGCAAGGAACCTATTTTTTGTTGTGGCAAACTTCACCACCTCTGAGCACTTCTTTTCAAAACCAAAATACCTTCGCTTGATTGCTCCATCACTTTCTTCCCACTCAACTAAGTATGACTCTCCTTCTTTGTTTGTACCACATGTGAAAAGCCTAATCCCAAAGAAGATAAACGAATTAAAAAATACTCTGAAATAAGTTGTCTTGACAAGGCAGGATAAAATACCTTTTAGTGAATTATTATCCTTATTATGGATTCAAACCTCCCAACATATACCCATAAAGTAGAAAAACGTGTTATACCGTGATCCATCAGCACTATAAGCCATTGCAGTACACCCATGGCAAGGAGCATCATAGTCAATTTTACATGTTGGAGGATCATACAACCAGGCTTTAATTTTCCCATTTACATCTATAGAGATAATGAACTGCAATTATTCACAGAATATTATCAGACATGAAGAAAATTGCACCAGTAATAAGAATTATATAGAAAAAGGAATTCGTTAATTATCCTCATACCATATAAATGCTATATTCCTGTGAAAGTAGCAGAAAGACTTCTAGAAATCAAGTACCTGGATATTCACTTTATAGTGAAGACAGAGAGAATAGACAGGTGCTTCATGACCTTCAAATGTGTATTGTTTGCACCCTGTTTCTGCATTCCATACCTGCACGATGGAAGAGTTCAGCTAACAAATGATCATAATGGTAAACATCCATGATAGTAGAATTAGTTCAAATTGGCAAGCTTATGTCCCACTAACTGATCATAATTCGGAATCTATACATTTATGAATTCAAGGAGCAGGTACTATATTTACCTTAATGGTCTTATCATCCCCACAAGTGATAAGGCACAACTTTCCTTGAAGGTGCACAAAGGCAATGTCATTCACACTACCAATATGTGCATTAATCTGCAATGTTGTATTACCATTGTCACTTATAACCATGTTTCCCAAAAGGAAGCCACAACAAAATGTAACCTATTTTTGAGCTAGAATACGAACCTCAAGGTGTTGTCTCAACTCCCAAGTGGCATTATAGCAATACATGTGAACTAGATGCTGAGAAAATGCCACTCCTGCATGCTAGATTATATCAATGAAGAGTTCCTAGTACCTACCATATAGTCTTTGGTATGGTAAAAGTAGCTTTATCACAGAAAAATATAAAGACCTAAAATTTAAACAATAAAACAAATGTAAATACCAATCAATGCTCCATTTGGGCTCCAAATACACCGCTTCACTGGCACAACTAATTCTTTCGAAAGAGTTGCCTGAACATAACAGTAAATAAGTATTAACCATCCAAAACTACTGCGGTGAACAGTTAAGTATAAAAAGTATTTCTTCACCAAAATCACTTAGGACTAAAACACAATCTGATATCTAAACCTGCATAGACAATATGCGAATTGAGTTATCCCAATCTTTGAATGACTTCTGAGTTAACTTTTCACTTGATCCCACTTCCCAAATTGCAATGTCACCAACATCTGTTCCAACTGCAAAATGTTCATCCCATTAAGCATTTCTAAGTCATTTCATGATTAGAGTGCATTTAAAATAAGACTTTAGATGACAAAATTGTGTTTCGGAGCCTAATGAAATTGAAATGGGATTACCTAATAAGATTGTCTCGTGTTGAGGATGAAAATCCATGCTAACAACATTTGAACCCTGGTTGAGGTTTCTCACAACTATTTTAGGAAGATCATTTTCTGAGGACCTCTCTTTAGGATGAGTTGGTCCTAAATGCCAGGTCTGCACATAATCGAAATTGTTAAAAGGGAACAAAATACAATCAAAAATTTGAAGTGAGACCAAAATTTTCAAACCACTTGAGGAATTTTGAACACTAGAAAACCTCTAGCAAAATTCAGGGGCACAAGATCTAATAGAAATGATGTTACATGCCTCATCAACCTGACGACATCCAGGTGGTTCTATCACATGCTTGGAATCAGTTAACTGAAAAAGAAATCCACCATTGCATGCTGGGGTAGTTCTAGGTAGTTGCAGCAAAGCACCTGAGATCGTTAAGAACGAAACATTAAAATCAAACATCTTTATCGTTCACTTTTCTCAAACTATAGGAGGAAATAAATATAGTATTCAGATTCAATTATTAAGATGTAGGGTTGTTCTTGCTTCTATGCTTCAATTCTAAACATATAGATTAGTAGACCTATGGAATATCAACTATCTAACCTGCATTTAGAGGTGGAGAAAGAGAAGCTGTACCAGAAGCTACTGCAGCATGTTGTACATCAGTGCCAGGATTTGCCAACCATCCTGCAGGACTAGGAGTAGGAGGACCAACTTGAGGTTGAAATAGCTGAGACCAATCAGATTAAAAGTTTATTAAAAAGGGCTAGATACATATTTAGATCAACAAATCACTAATGCACATTCAAAAGGGGAAAAACATGAAGGGCATATTCATGATACTAATAAAATTGGTGACTCACAGCTGGCATAGGAATGGGACAAAAGGCCCCCATTTTTTGAATCGACCCCATAAGATGACTATTTACTGGAGATGGAGTTTGGGCTCCATTTGAAGCTGCACAGGTGTGATCATCAAACAATGTTCTGATATCGGGACTAGGTTGAGGATTTTTGCAAAGAGTATGTTGCCAATTAAGACTGAACAAAAGCACATGCACATAGAAATGTATCAGATTGTTGTTAGAAATTATAACAGAATCAGGGTGAACTATTCATGCCAAATGTCAAGAAATAATTATAAAATCCAGATACAACTAGCATCATTGTAGAGAAGTTCTCAACCTGAATCAAGAGGTCTTAATAATTAAATGAGGAGAGAGGCAGAACCTTTGATTGATGAGGGCCCTAAGCCTGCAAGCTTTAATGCTAGGAAACGCCAACTTATTGCAGATTAAAGGGTTGGATTGTACAATTGAGCTAATCTCTCGAAACATAGCAACTCGTTGAGACTGTGTATCCCTATACTGTTTAAGCTGTTCGTTTTCCCTACACTTAGAATCAGAAGTTTAGGATAGACAATACGGAGAGAAGAAAATATTCAAGTAGGCAGTAAAACATGAACAGTAAAACAAACATCACCTGAAGTCTTCCAATGTAATCAGTTCTGCTATCTCTCTGTACACTTCTTTAGAGATATTTTTGAACACTCTAAGATCATTGTTAAGTATGTTCATAGCCGTGAACCGATCTTTCCTGGAAAATGAGAATTTTTTAGAATTTATTTAGCCAACTATTAATTATCCCTTAGTATCTGCAGATATAGAAAAACAAATAACCTTGCAAACAAAAACAGCTTGGCATTGACAAAAGTGGTAGAAGATAAGGATTAAGAGAATACTCAACATCCCCACAAAATATATTCTACAGTGAAATTAATAACTTATTATTAACCTAGAATTAAGAATGGGAAACAATAGAAAATTCAATATTAACAAATATGTAAAGGATAAGAAATAAAAAGATTCAAATGATTGCACTGTTGATACCAAAATAGATTCATATTCACGAATATAAGTTGAAAAAAATAAAGCTTAGAACTCTCACATTAAAAAAGCCAAACCACTTTAAAAAAAAAACCAAACCAGGCACAAAGCTAATACCCCCGAATTCCTAAAACCTAAAGACTGAGAAATTAATCATTTATAATATAACAAAAAGGAGAATTCCACCCTGCTTCTACAATATTTGAAGAATTGTAACACACAATGTTCTGTTCTTTTTTGAAACATCTTCTAAGATCATAAAATTTTCAAGAACAAACCCCAACCAAACAACGACATTGACCAACATAACAGAAAATATATCTAACAAAATCATCAAAAACTGTATAAACTGATCTACCTTCATTCACAAACCTAGAATGGTGTTCTTTAACTATTAAATATTTCAGAATTTTTGGCTGGAATCCGGGAAAGCACACATAAATCCAGCAGATATAGATTCAGCACTCTGAAATACCCAGTGGACTCTGATTGTGGAGAACCATTGTGCTGGATGGTGGAGAATTCACAAACTCAATGACATACATGATCCAGCAGATGTAGATTAAGCGTAGTGCACTCAGATGGTGAAAAATTAGTGCACTAAAATGGTGGAGAGTTCAAAATTCAATAATGTGATTCCAACAAATTCTAGACAAATTAATAGGAAAAACTTATTATTGATAGACTAAGAGAGAACAAACTTGTAAAATATAGACTGCGCAACCTAGAAATGTCAGAAACCCTATAACACCGGGTTATGAAATACCCATCAATGCAATAAAACTAACATTCACGGGCACTGTAAGCCAGGAAAAAGCAAAGAAAGCCCATACCTGTCCAGTGCTTCTAGATATTTCTGCTTCCTTATCTCAAAGAATATCTTAGTAGAATGCTTGTTGTTCTCTATTTTGATAAAGCCCAACAAGTATCTCTCGGCCTCATCGAATTTTCCTGTAATCACAAGTTCTTCAAGGTAATCAACGTTGAAGTAAAGCCCGGATTCTCTCTCCAACCTGTGCTCATGCATACCAGCAGAACCAAAAATCGGGTCATTATTCACACACCACATATGCAAAAAAAACCATTGAGAAAAGATAATTCAAATCTAAGGTTTGGAAACATACATGTGGGCAGCTTCTGTGAGCTTCTCTTCATTGAGAAACTGCAATATCAGGAACACCAGGTCTTCGGTCAAAGACATCGTGCTCCACTTCAAATATCTGGGAGCCTGAAGGGATTTATGCCGAAAGCCTTGCACCAACAAATAATGCAACTCCACGCAAAGCCTGAAGTATCTGCTACACCAGAAAAGCAAATATTCTGATTATTTGCTGATGGGTGTAAAGCAATTAGAGCGAGAATTCTACTGCACAGAATTTACAATTCTCAATTCCAATTCAGAACAACTGAAATCGCAGAGGGTCCCATGGGACTAGTGGAAGTAAATTTCTTCGGTCGGGGGTGGTGCTAAGATTACCAGCTGCTCAACTTATATAACGAGAGTGCACGCTTATCACTACAAACACACGCATCTCCACACAAAACGGAGCGTAAAACCTGCAACAAGAAATTAATGCATGGGCCTTGTCCAATGATAAATTAATCCATATAAAAAATGAGACTCAGAGAGTTGTGTTGAGGAAGTTTTTTTTGTTGGTTTTTTGTAATGTAATTTTTCTAAATTTTGTTTGAATGTATTGAAATCACAATTTTTTTTAAACCACAATTTTTTTTGGTCATTTTGTGTTATTTTGTGTCATAAAAAACATTTTTAAAATTTTAAGCAATGTTAAATCTATATAATTAAAAAATTAATTTAAATAACACAATCAACATTTTACCTTAAATTTTTCCATCAATTTCAAACACGAAGAAATCCAAAAAAAAATTTAAAAAAAATCCATCAACTTTTATATTGTATGACCTGTAAAAAGAACTTCGTCAATTTTTGTATGGTATGACCTGTCAATGTTATACGGAGTAGTCTTGTAATTTGACATGTTCTGGTCGGAAAAATACACGCCGACAAATAAACCTCAGGTTTTTTTTTCCTATTTTGGCAGCCCAGATTACGAAGCTCTCTTAAATTTGTTTGATTTAGTCTTTAGGTTTTTCAGTTTTACGAGGTTGAAAGTCATGGAGAGAGTCAAATTATAGAAAGTAATATCTGGCATATAGGTAGTGGAGTGAGTTCGTTATTAAATGCTATCTTACCAAATATTCTATTTTATTGGGAAGGAAGACGTTGACTTTGAAATATGTGCTAAACCATTTGATAAAATTATATGCATTAGTTTATAATGAGACTTTTTTAAAGTTTTTTTGGTGGTTTTTTCCGTCAAAATTCGGCAGCAATTTTTTGGAATCGCAAGTTTGATAACTAGTTTCTGCACAATCAAAGTCTCCCAGAGGTTTTTCAGGGTGCTGAATCCAAATATACAATTAAACAATTATTTTAACTGCAACCAATCAAGATTTAATCTCAATTTCTTCCGCCGGATTCCGTCACCGGAATCTCCAAAAAGTCGCATTATAGACAACTCCAAATTATATTAGAATTACACATTTCATATATGATTTTTGTTTAGTAATTTAAAAATTTTTATAATAAAAAAAAAATTTTTTAAAAAAATTATAATTTATTATGAAATTTTTAATAAGAAAATTAAATATTTAGTTTGTTGGTGTTTGATGATGGATAGAGTAATTATGAGAAATATTTGGACACATCAAATTATTATTAACAGTTAGTTTCTAGAAATGTTCCAGCAATAATAAATAATTGTAAAAACCTCCAATAACTTATAAATATAAGTCTAAGTTTTTAATATTTTTAATTTTCATAATTTATTTATAATATATATTAATTATATAAAATATATATTATAATTAATATAATTTTTTAATTTTAAATTATTATACTTAAATAACTAAACTTTTATATTTAACATATTCATTGAAATATTCAAAATATTTCTCAATTTTTCATTTTTATCTAGAAAATAATAAATTTAACATTTCAAAAAATAAAAATGAAATAAATTTATCCATTTTAATTAATTTAATTCAAATTTTTTAATTTAAATAAAACAATCTTAATAATAAAAATATATTTTTGTAACAATATGAAATTAATTTTTTTAATATTAAAGATGATAATAATGACTAATGTTTACTAAAATTAGAATTACAATTGTTTGATCATAAAACAAGAATTTTTTTGAACTTTATTATGTGTAAAGACAAAAATCATTAAAAAAAAGGTTTTATGAACATAATTCCAGAAACTTAATGGTTAGAAAAGCACACAATGACTAGTTCTAAAAGCATCGGCAAAATATTTTCAATGTAGCTTTTTCCGGAAAAAAAGAGAAGAAAATTTTGAACTTTATTATGTGTAAAGACAAAAATCATTTTATAAAAAAGTTTTATGAACATAATTCCTAAAAATTAAATGGTTAAAACATCACACAATGGCTGGTTCTAAAGGCATCCACAAAATATTTTCAATATCACTTTTTCGGGAAAAAAATTTATTCACTTGTATTTGAAAAATGTTTTAAACTTTAATATCATTTTGATTTACTTACTACACTCTAAAATGAGTTGTTTATAAACTAATATTTCATCCGTGATGTTTTTAAAAGTATCCAATTTATTTTTATTTTAATATAATTTTTTCCTTTATATTAATCAAAATCAAAAAATGTTAAAAATAATTAATCCTTTAAATTTAATATCCTAATTTTGATTTTCTTCAAAATATTTTATCATATCTACAAATTTTATTAATATATAAAAACATTATCAATTAATCTCATTTAGGAATTATCACTTAACCTCATTAAAAAATTTAATCATTTTTTTAATATAAAAAAACATTATCAATTAATCTCATTTAGGAATTATCACTTAACCTCATTAAGAAATTTAATCATTGCATGATGAAAGACATTTCCAAATAAACCCATAAAAAGGTAGAGAGATTGGAATTTTAATACTTAAAGAACTCAATCATTTTATTATTATTAGTTTATATATTTAATTGTAATTTTTTTATTAGTTTTTTTGATGTATTTTTTCATGTTAATTTATATATATAAAAGCCATTTGAGAGGATATTTTGGCTGGGCAATATATTTTTTTGGGATATTCTTTTTCTTAATTGTTTAACATGCATTTTTGAATGTATAGAAAACAAGTAAAGCCTTTCATCTTTACAAATTAGACAATTTTAATTAGTGATTCTTAAAAATTTCTATGGGGATATGGACAAAATTAAGCCAAAAAAAATTGTACGAAAATGACCTTTTCATTTGTTATTTTGGCTATTATGTTGAAGAGTACTTATCATGTTTCTATTTCGATAAATCTTGATATGCATCAATTAGTTTTTATTATTCAATTATTAATTTTGAATATTTTTTAATTGTTTTTTTATAATGAATTATATATATATATATATATATATATATATTCTTATATATATATATAGTCTAACTAATAGAGAGGACATTTTGGCTTGGCAATACAATTTTTAGAGACATTGCATTTTTGAATGGGTTGAAAACATTTGAGGCATTTGATCTTTGCAAATTAAACAACTTTAACTAGTGATGCTTAAAAATATCTATGGAGATTTGGACAAAATTAACCAAAAAATTGTACTCAAAAGGACCATTCAGTTTATTAATTTGGCTATTACGTTGAAGAGTACTTATCATTTTTTTATTTCAATATTATTAGTTCTCACAAGTATTAATTGTTATTTATTATTAGCTCAATCACATAAGTGAAATGGTTAGCAAACCTTGATATGCACCAATCAAGACACTGACCTCCCATTGCTAATATCAACAAAATTCATTTCCAACCATGAATTTAGGTCAAATCTCTCCTCTTCTCTCTCACTCCATAATATATATTATATATATAATAACTATATATTATATATATATATATAATAAGTTTAAGATACATAAAACCTCAACTTTACTTCTAATTCAGCTTTTGTGATCCATATCTTGAATCTCCGAAATCTTTAGTAAAAATCACATCAGAAAAATTATGTATGACTCAACCATTAGTGTGGTTCATACATAAGTTTTCTCATGTGATTTTTACCAAAAGATTCTCATATTCAAGATATGGATTACAGAAGCCTGAATTCAGAAATTAACTGTGCACAGAAAGGTCAGTGAGATAAAAGTTCATCACTTCCATGAGACACGCTTGCAGTTGTCCAAGATGAAGTCATATTTGACACTGATTTTGATGATATGACTTTTACCAAAGGTACGGATCATAGAAGCCTAAACTCAGAAATTGCAACCGTGTACAAAAGATCCATTGCAAAAAAAGCTCCCGTGCACAAAAGATCCATTGCAAAAAAAAGCGATAAAGGTTCATCACTTCCATGAGACACGCTTTTAGTTTTCCAAGATGAAGTCATATTTGACACTGATTTTGATGATATGACTTTTACCAAAGGTACGGATCATAGAAGCCTAAACTCAGAAATTACAACCGTGCACAAAAGATCCATTTCAAAAAAAGTTTCCCTGCACAAAAGATCCATTGCAAAAAAATCCATAAAGGTTCATCACTTCCATGAGACACGCTTGCAGTTTTCCAAGATGAAGTCATATTTGACACTGATTTTGATGATATGACTTTTACCAAAGGTACGGATCATAGAAGCCTAAATTCAGAAATTACAACCGTGCACAAAAGATCCATTGCAAAAAAAGTTACCGTGCACAAAAGATCCATTGCAAAAAAAGTTCGTCACTTCAAATAAGATGAAGTCATCCCTCACGATAAACCACACTATATGGTTCTAAACACAGTAGACATAATTTTTGCAACGTGATTTCTACCAAAAGATTTCTCATATTTTAACTCACAAAGGATTTATTACAATACAAAAGACCAATACCATAATCTAAAAAACCATAATACATTTCATATGACATTTATTTTTAATTATTCAATTCAATACATACTAATTCATCATCATGATCATAATTATTTAATGAAACCACATTAAAATATGTGAAAAAATAGTATAAATTCACATTAAAATATAAAAAAAGTTAATAATTAGAGTTATATGTTTATTATCTTTACTTTCTTCTTATAACATTGTTATCTTTATTCTTTATCAATTGCTATTTTATTTTTGATAATGCATTTATTATTTATTTTTATTAAATGAGCATATAGAGATATTTTTAGGATAAAATTATGCGGAGGATTTTTTATCCTTTCCAAGCGGTGGACACTCCACCTATCATGAGGGACTAGAGAATTGAGGGATTACAAACTAGTGCATAGAAACTTTTAAATAGAAGGAGGTTTGACAACTAGTCGTTAAGAAATATTATTTAACTAATAAAATAGTCATTAAGAAAAGAGGATTAAAGAAAATAATAAATATAAATAAATTAAATCAAAATGAATAGTCTTTAAGTGTGAATTTTTGGAAAGTTTTCCAGTTTATTTTCCAATCTAATTTGTCTAGAATTGAACACAGATTCATTGAAATCATAAGTTTGAAAGGTGAACTCTTCATAATAGAAGTGGCCCATGGGGTTTTGAGGGTGCTTGTGACACACCCTAGTTATTGTACATATTTGTGAGTTACTTGCATTTACTTTTGGGAACACCCATTCATTGAAATCACAAGTTTGATAGTTGAACTCTTCACAATAAAAGTGGCATAGCGGATTTTGAGGGTGCTTGTAATAGGCCGTATTTATTGTACATATTTGTGAGTTACTTGCATTTATTTTTAATGCTTAAGACTTTACATATTTGTGAGTTACTTGGATTTACATTTACTGTGTAAGACTTAAAAATTAATAGGTTGAGTGGAAAGCCTACGAGGAATTTTGGATGGTTAAAGTTTATTTTTACATTTATCTTTAAGAAAAAATGAACTAAGGGAATCTTGGAATTCACCAAGGGGACCCTAGATAAAACTCTTTTACTAGATAGCTAAGAGCAGGAATTTTGGATGGTTAAAGTTTATTTTTACATTTATCTTTAAGAAAAAATTAACTAAGGGAATCTTGGAATTCACCAAGGGGACCCTAGATAAAACTCTTTTACTAGATAGCTAAGATTCAATTACATTCTTTGATTTAAGTAAAGGGAAGCTAGAGGCTTAAGGAAGAAAGGAGATCAATTCAGAACCTACACAAGAGGTTGCTTTGAGGTATTCTTAATCTCTACAAAGAGCCAGCAGGAGCCTCAAGATTGATATAAGTTCAAGTGGAAGCTTGAAGATTGATATAAGTTCTAAGTTGGATCTTGTGGGAGTTTTGTTGCCTATGAATTAACCCTGTTAGGGTTACTAAAAAAGAATTGTTCTAGTATAAATATGCTGGGGGGAGAGAAAATGGCATAATTTCCTTTCTCAATATTGGGTGGTGTGGCTACCCTATGAATTCTTAGACAACCTGACACAGTAGATAAATACTCATAGTAAATACTAGTGATATTGTTAAAAATTATGTGAATAATTGTATTTTCTTTTGTGAATGAAGTGGCTATGAATAGTTGGTTATGAAATGTGTATGTGTACCAAAAACATATATTATGTGAGTTAAAAGGATATATCTATAATTGTATTTTTTCTAAGAACGTTAATACAAGCATGTATTGTCATAATGCCGACTTAAACAAACTGTATTTTTTTGTAATAATGTGTTGAGAATAAAATATGTGGTGAGAAATTATTGACTAAGCACCACAATAAACAAGTGACACAAGGAACCATTAATAATTGAAAGTAGAACATGAATATCATTCCAAAAAACAAAACAAGAATGAGAGGGATCACAGGACAAAGGGAAATAGTTGAGGGTTATAGTTCAAGTTAGTTCCCTAGCAAGGCCGAACTTAACCAACCACGAGGATACACTCCTCGAACAAAACTAGTCCAAAAAACAAGTTGAACCATTTAGGCCTATCTCAGACCAAAAATTATGTAGACCACTACACATTTGAAAGTAATAAAAGAACTTTGCAATACGGAACTTAATGCTAAAGAAGTAAACACTATCTTAAAACAACATAACCTTTGTGAACAATGTTCAGGAATCTCATGTAAACTAGAAGGAAGATTCAAATTAAATAAAAAACCTTAAAGGATTCCATACAGTATCTCATATTTGACCTAGCTATTCCCAAAAGAAATCTAATGAAGAAGATATTCACATATCTATATTATATATTAAACAAAATTTAAAGGAGAAAAGTAATATGTTCACCATGACTTATCAAAGAAAGTACTGGTAGATATACATACAAAATATGATAGAAAGTTTAATCTTGAGAAGAATCCTCGAAACAAAGTAGCTAAATACAAGACAATACAAAACCCCGCTCATGTAATAACCACAACTCCATAATAAAAACTAGATAATACTTCCATTGGGCCAAAAATCAACTGCCATATATAATTGAGAGCCCTAGAAAAGAAGAAGACATAGTGTAGTACTATTAGAAATGTTATGGAAGTGAGTGAAGTTAATTTGTGCACCTGTAAGAAAAACCCTCCTTTAGGACGTCATGTGGGGAAAAACCCTTATGTGTAGAGCTTAGAAAAGAATATATTAAGCTGACTACAAGGTTTTGAATGCTACATGTGCAAGAGATCTACGTTCAAACGATGGTCATGGTAAGAAAGAACTCAAATGAGGGCAAGGCTAGTGTAATACAAAAACTGAAAGAAATTAAGACAAGATTCCACCATACCCGAAGGAAGCATGTTGTGAGACTAGTAGTTGGTGCTCTGCAAAAATAACCAGGGAAAACCTTAAAAGTTAAATTGAATGAAGCATATGATTAATAAACCACAAGCTCCATAACTCAAGTGTATCGATTTCTTTCTTGCAAACATTGATAAAACAGAGTAGAAATTGAAGAAGTCATGTCCATTAGCCAAGTAGAGATCCTGTAACTTAGAGACTCACTATCAAGCTTGATCTGCTCGAAGTGTTGAAAATAGCAACAAGAAATGCTAAAAATAGAATTCAGTATATTCCAATTATACCTTAATTTAAGATATAAGGTTGAGTTTTATTTGAGTTGTAATTAGTTAGCTCAGTTTAACTGAATTAAGTCCAGTTAAATCAGGTTCAAACAATTTGAGGAACTAATTGTGAGTTCATTCAATTAATGCATGCATGCATGAAACTAGTGTACTCCAGATAACTGAAGATTCTCTCATAAATAACTCATGCATGTCAGTTCAGAAAAATACCGAGTTGAGCTTAAAGACAGGGACAATGTACTATCAGTTGGAGGAATTTTCCTATAAAGGAAACTCATCCATGTAGAAAGAATAGGGTTCCTTGAGGATTTCACAGTTTTACAGGGTGTGAGATTAGTGTGAGTGATCAATGTTACACTTGGTAACAATAGGATCACCCAAGAGAAACAGTACAAGGAAATAGGAGAATTGAAGGGCAGAGGAGAAGGCTTGTGAGAAGCTTTGTTTGCTTGTGAGCATCCAGGAGGATTGTACAAAGAGTTAGCTAGCTATGAGAACTAAAACTTTGTGTAATCTTGATGTATTTCCATCTTGTATGATAATATAGATAGTGGGGTTTTTAGTTAAGGCTTTCCCCTAAGTATTCTTCTGCGTTACATGTGCATTGATTTTGCTTCTGGTTATATGTGTTCTGTTTGATCCCTACTCAAATCGATTAATCTTCCGCAAGTTTGATTGTAGAAGTAGATTAAGTATTTCGCCTTAGTACATTGCATTATCAGGTAATATACACAAAGAATTTTTACATGGTATCAGAGCTAGCTTATCTATAGAGAAATTTCTACATGGTATCAAAGCGAAGGGGATCAAAGCTATGAACAGTATACTGAGAAGGGAAATACAAAGTTTGAAGTTCTTGGTTACATGTACAAATCAAATTCATCTCATACTTCAGGTTAGTCAATGATGTTCTATGGCTTGAGACTTGAGTATGCCTTGGATGGCAGCTTGAATTACAAAGCATGGAAGGATAGCATGGAAGTAGTATTCGAAGACAATTGTTGGAAGGACTTCATTGATCAAGAAATCCCCAAGCCAACTGCAGCTAATGCACAAGAATTAGCTAAATGGAAGAAGTGTGTGGTGAGGGCGAGACGAATCATCCTTGAGGGAGTTCGAGACCATATTGTCTCAAGTCTCCATGGGAAGGATACTCCAAATTCAACGTGGAAGACATTGCAGGACCTCTACTAGAACATTAGCGACCAGAGGAAATTGACGCTCAAGGATAAGCTTCAGAGAATCAAGATGGAGAATGGTGATATTATTTCCACATATCTGAACAAGCTCACCACTTGTAGAGATGAGCTTGGAAGTGTGGGAATAACTACTACTGATGAAGATATGGTGAGCCTCACTCGCCTTAGCCTTCCTAAGAGTTGGCGTAGCTACGAGGACTCTGTGAATGGAAGAGAGACACTGTCGGATTAGGAGTGACTGTCGTCGGATCTCATGGAGGAGGAGATCAGGAGGGGCACACAAGATAGTTCTTCATCCAAGGATGATGAAGAAAATATGGCCTTAGCAAGTAAGGCAAGTAAAGGGAAGGAGAAGGATTCTCATTCCAAATAGAATTCTTCTCATGGAGGGAAGAAGATTAACAAATCTAAAGGGAGATGCTTTAATTGTCATGAGATGGGCCATTATAAAACTTATTTCCCATTGAACAAGTCCAAGAAGGGATTCTTGGAAGGATTTGAAGGTGAGGCATTGGCCTCTAAGTTCGAATTGGATTTTAACCTCATGCCATGCATGGTTTCATGGATGATGGGTTGTGGTTGGTTTCTTGACAGTGGAGCCTCATTCCACATGACCAGTAATAAAAGTTTATTCAGTACGTTGGAGGATAATAACCTCAAGATACTCATCGAGATGGGTGACGATGAAAGGTTTAGTGTTTCAAGAGTGGGCACAATTGCTTTTTAGAGGGAGCATGGAGCTCTTATCACCTTGACAGATGTGAAGTATGTGCCTCGATTGAAGAAGAACTTGGTATTGATCACGATGTTGGAGGACATAGGCTACAATGTTGTCTTCAGTAAGGGAAACGTTTTCCTTAGACACATCACCATGGGACAGGTGAAGTAGATCGGTTGACGCGTTAAGAATCTGTATGCTCTTGAGGTTCAAGATACATGCAAAGCCTTGAGGAGCAATGAAAAGGTTAGAGACTTGGTGGTTGAGAGGGAGAGTAAATTACATCTCAACATATAGCCACAGAAGAAGTTTGAGACAATTGTGGATGAGCCACAGTTTGAGATGCTGAGAGGAGACCGAGTGGAGGCATCCACTCATGCAGATACCTCTAGTAGGGGAAATTTCGAGCAAAGTCAACAGAGGGATCACATGCAATAATACCTCCAAATGTGAGGTGGGGCGATGTGAAGTGATAGTCTCAAGAAGGTTGAAATTGGGGAGGGTCCATTGGGAGGTTCTATCTCATGGATTGTATCTTGCTACGGGAGCCCAAAGTACATAGTAGTGAGAGGAATTAGTGAGATTGATGCAATTAGAGATCAAAGTGACAGAGGCTAGAGTAGTTAGATATTGAAGAGTGCAGAGAAGGATCGACAATAGTGCAGAAAGACTGAGTTAGCAAAAGTGCAAAGTTTTTTAGTTGACATAGGCAATAGGAGTGAGAGACTTTGATGACAGATGCATCATATTGATTCTGGTTGGATGTTTTTTTTGTTTCTTGAGTTGCTGGAGAAACAACACTTGAGAGAAGTGTTGCATGCAGAACATTCGAAAGGTTCACGATCAGGATCAAGTTGAATTCCTTTCTTGTTGAGAGGGAGTGCTGAAAATAGCAACAAGACATGCTAAAAATAGCATTCAGTATATTCCAATTTTAGTTTGTCCTTGAATTAGAATTGTGAATTAAAATTCGAATTTAGTCTCACCAGTTGTTTGAAAAATAATTAATTAATTCATCTTGAGTTAAATTAGTTGGAGAAATTCAAGCTAGAAGTCTTTGTGAAGTCATGCAACAGTTATCCCGTCGATTGTGGAGATTATCCCTTAATTAAGGAGATAAGGTTGAGTTGAATTTGAGTTCTAATTAGTTAGCTCAGTCTAACTGAGTTAAGTCCACTTAAATTAGTTCCAAACAGTATGAGGAACTAATTGTGAGTTAAGCCAGTTAATGCATGCATGCCTGAAACTAGTGTACTCCAGATAACTGAAGATTCTCTCATAAATAACTCATGCATGTCAGCTTAGACAAAGAACCAATTGAGATTAAACACAGGGACAGTGTACTATCAGTTGGAGGAATTTTCCTATAAAGGAAACTCATCCATGTAGAAGGAATAAGGTTCCTTCTACATTTGAAAAATAAAAATCACTAGAAAAAATGTTTGAAATGAATATAGTTTCAAAAACTTAAATGGTTACAAATATTGGAATTGTGAAAAAATATTTTAATTTTTTATTTTATTTAAATTTACTTACTACATTTTAAAATGAATTGTTTTTCATTCTCAACCCTCTTCAAATGAAAAATATATAAGCTAGTATTTCATCCCATCATGTTTTTGAAATTGTCCAATTTATTATTATTTTAATAACATCTTAATTTTTTCTTTATACTAGTCAAACCAAATAATACTTAAAATAATTTTTAATTGATCCTTAACTTTAATATCCTAATTTTATTTTTTCTTCCAAATATTTATCATATAACAAATCCTCATTAAAAAATTTAATCATTGCATTATGAAACATATTTCCAAATAAACTCATAAAGAGATTGGAATTTTAATACTAAAAAATCATACCAATTTATCATTAATAATTTTTTATTATTCAATCGTTAATTTTGAAATTTTTTAATTGTTTTTAAATTAATATTATTTTTTCATTTTAATTTATTAGTCTTTATTTTTTGTGTGTGTGTGTGCGCGCACCTAGTTTAGCTATTACAGTGGAAATTTAGCTTTGGAAATACAATTTTTGGCGATATTGTAATTTTAATTGTTTAGCTTTGTAAATTAAACAACTTTAACTAGTGATTTTAAAAATTCTCTATATATTCGGAAAAAATTAACCAAAAAAAAATGTACAAAAAATGACCATTTAGTTTGTTAGATTGCCTATATATATTGAAAAGTACTTATCACTTTTACATTTCAATATTATTAGTTTTGACAAGTATTAATTGTTATTGATTATTAATGTAGCCATATGAGTTGAATGGTTGGAAAACTTTGATATGCATCAATTAACTTTTATTATTCAATTGTTAATTTTAAATAGTTTTCTAATGATTAATCTAACTAGTAGAGAGGACATTTTGGCTTGGCAGTACAATTTTTAGGGACATTGTGATTTTTTATTCTTTAAAATCCAATTCGAATGCATAGAAAACATCTGAGATGCTTCATCTTTGCAAATTAAACAATTTTAACTCGTTGTCCTTAAAAATATCTACCTTCATTTGGACAAAATGAAACAAAACAAATATACCAAAAAACACCATTTCTTTTATTAGTTTATGTTGAAGGGTCCTTATCACTTTTCTATTTCAATATTATTATTTCTCACAAGTGTTAATTGTTATGTATTATTAGCCCAGTCATATAAGTTAAATGGTTGGAAAACCTTGATATACATCAATTCATGATAGTGCTAATCATCATCATCATCATCATTATTATCAACTAGCTAATGGGGCATCTCAACCAATCTCAACCATGAAATTCAAGGTTCAAATTTCTCATGTGTCAAAAAAAAAAAAGGAGAAGTTAAATATATATACAACCTCAAATTTACCATAAATATTTTTTAACTGCTGAATTTAGGCTTTCGTGATCCATATCTTGATTATGTGAAATATTTCATAAAAATCGTATTGAAAAAATTATGTCAACATGTTTCGAAACATCTAGTTTGGTTCATCATCCTAACGATGAACCAAACTAGATGGTTCGAAACACGTTGACATAATTTTTTCGATAAGATTTTTATGAAATATTTCACATAATCAAGATATGGATCACAGAAGCCTAAATTCAGAAATTACAACCCTACACAGAAAGACCATTAAAGTTCATCACATATATGGATCACAGAAGCCTAAATTCAGAAATTACAACCCTGAACAAAAGGGCCATTGTGATAAAAATTTGTCACTTTGAATGGACACGCTTGTAGGGTTCGAAGGTGAAGTCAAATTTGGCAGTCGTGACGATGAATACAATTAGATGGTTTGAAGCATGTCAACATAATTTTTCTGATGTGATTTCTACCAAAATATTTCTCACATTCAAGATATGGATCACAAAGTCTTGAATTCAAAAATTACAACCCTACATGGAAGTGCCATTGCAATAAAAATTCATCACTTCAATAAAAGTTCATCACTTCAAACAGGCACACTTGTAGGTTTCCAAGATGAAGTGAGTCCTCACAATGAACCAGACTAGATGGTCTGAAACACATGAACATATTTTTTCTAATGTGATTTTTATCAAAATATTTCTCATAGTTTTAACTTTCCAATATGCTTTATTACAATACCAAAGACCAATACCATAATCTAAAAAACAATAATACATTTCATAGGACATTTCTTTTTAATTAATCAATTCAATATATATACTAAGTAATCATAACCATCATAGTTATTTAATCAAACCACATTAAAATATTATAAAAAAGAGTATCAACTCACATTAAAATCTATTAAAAGTTAATCATTGAGCTTCTTCTTTTTTCCGATGAAAAAATCATAATTTCCATTATATAGAATATTGAAAATTACACACTATAGCTGCTGCATATGTATCATATGCCAAAATTGTGGTCAAAACCAAAATATAGTTTAATGTTTCATAGTATAATTTCATAACATGAGTGATCATACAAAGTATAAAAAATGGTCATGGTATAAACATAGTGTAAGTCCACTAGGCAAAATAGTGTAGAAAAAGGGTAGATTGTCAAGAAGATGTTATCTATCATGATGTCTTATCTGCAAGCTATTGATATTGTATAAAAGTCCTGTGATAATAATGATAAACATCTTATCCCTATTTTTCTTATATCATCCATTGACCATGAGTTTGTTGTGCAGCCTCCTTGGAAAGACTCAGAGTAGTCGGATATTGTTGAGCTCAGCGAAATTATTAGTGCCTCTGCCTTAACCCATATTTAGTTTATAAAAATGGTCCTCAAATAGATACAGAATAGCACCTCCACCACATCTTATATTTTATGTCAATCCATCAAAATAAGTTGATGGGATTGATTTATCGATGGATTCAGGGGATATATTTCGAGCACATTGAGGATTCTCTTCCTTAGGGATCAGATTGTATAATGTCTCAATGTGTGAACAAGAGTAATTCCAATGAGGGGAAATATCTTGAAATATATACTTATTCCTTCCTAACCAAATTCCCTAGCAAACCCGTAATGGGAGATTATGATGTTTTATAGAATGGGGTTTATTCCACCAAGAATTCCAAGTAACTTGTGTTGCTTCTCCCTACCAATGAATGTTAATACCTAATAACTCATAAATTTGATTCCATATGATTCGTAGAATAAGGCATAATAAAAAAATATGATCTACAAATTCATATTTTTTCTCGAGTAAACAACATGAGTTGGTATCTTGTTGTTCAACAGATACCACATAAATAATTTCACTTTTGCAGGGGCTTTGAGTTTCCACATCAAACGCCACCACCAATATTTGTGCGTTGGGTCGTGATCTGAGTAGATGAATAGGTAGCCATCCTTGACGATGTATCTCCCATGCATAGATATAGCCCAAAACATCTCATCCTCATGATCGCTAATCCTAACATGTGTCTTCACAAGTGCATTGATGAATCCAGTCCAATCTTTTCCCCACTAATTCGGGATCATTAGTTCCTAAGTTAATAAATAGAAGCATATGTATATTAAATCCATTTTCTTCTTACAACATTTTATCTTTATTTTTTACAAATTTCTATTTTATTTTTCATAATGCTTTTATCATTAATTTCTATCAAGTGAGCATATAGAGAGAATTTTCAGGATAGAATTGTGTCTGTGATTTTTTATCCTATCCAATGTTTTGGGTGGACACTCCACCCATCATGACGAGGTAGAAAATATAGTGATTACAAAATAGTGCATGGAAGCCTTTACAACCCTGCATAGAAGGGGAATTGCAATAGAATTTCATCACTTTTAATGGACACGCTTGCAGGTTTCTAAGGTGAAGTCAAAGCTGGGAGTGAGGATGATGAATAACACTAGATGGTTCGAAACACGTGGATATAATTTTTCTAATGTGATTTTTATTAAAATATTTCTCATATTCAAGATATGGATCACAATGTCATGAATTAAGAAATTACAACCCTGCACAAAAGGGTCGTTGGATTAAGAAATTACAACCTGCATGAAAGGGCCATTTGGATAAAAGTTCATCGTTTCAAATAGGCACGCTTGCAGTCCTTACAATGAACCACACTAGATGGTTTCAAACATGTCAACATATTTTTCTGATGTGATTTTTACCGAAAGATTTCTCATAGTGTGTAAGGAGAGCTTCAGCGTAAATCACATGAGAAAGATTTCTCATACTTTTAACTTTCAAATGTGCTTTATTACAATACCAAGGACCAATACCATAATATAAAAACCCATAATACATTTCATAGGACATCTCTTTTGTAATTAATCAATTTAATATATATACTTAGCCATCATCATCATCATAATTACTTAATGAAAATACATTAAAATATTTTTAGAAAGAGTATAAACTCACATTAAAATCTATTAAAAATTAATAATTAGAGATTTTTTTTTCTAATGAGAAAATCGTAATTTCCATTATATAGAATAGTGAAAATTACATGTTGTAGCTGTTGCATATGTATCATATGCCAAAATTAAGCTCGAAACAAAAATACAGCGTAACGTATGATAATATAATTGCATAACATGAGTGATCATATAAAGTATCAAAAATTGTCATGGTATGAACAAAGTGTAAGTCTACTAGGAAAAATAGTGTAGCAAAAAGGTAGATTGTCAAGAAGATGTTATGTATCATAATGTCTGATCTATAAGTTGTTGTTGCTCTTTAAAAGGCCTGTAATAATAATGATAAACATGATGTCCCTGTTGTTCATGTATCATCCATTGACCATGATTTTGTTGCGCGACCTCTTTCCGCCTTGGAAACACTGTCAAAAAGTTGATTCCTTTCGTTGTAAATAGGATGACATGAAATGAAGTCAAAATGAGCCTTTAAAGTGATAATATCAACCAATAGACTTCTAATTGTGTGCACATGACATTGAGATTGTATATTGAACCAATTGATAATAAGTTTGGAGTCTTCAAATATTTAAAGTTCATGACATTGCTTCCCAAGTGAAAAATAAAGGAGGAGTCGAAAATTGTTGAGTTCAGCGAAATTATTAGTGCCCCTGTCATAACCCATATTTAGTTTTAAAAAATGGTCCTCAAATAGATACAGAATAGCACCTCCACCACATCTAATATATTGTGTCGATCCATCAAAATAATCCCAAGGGATCGATTTATCAACAGATTCAGAGGATATATTTCAAGCACTTTGAGGATGTTCTTCCTCATGGATCAAATTGTATAATAGCTCAACATGTGAACAAGAGTAATTCCAATAAGGGGAATATATTGAAATATTGTATACCTTCATAACCAAATTCCCGAGCAAACTAGTAATAGGAGATTATGACGTCTGATATAATGGGCTTTATGCCACCAAGAATTTCAAGCAACCTATATTGTTTCACCCTACCACTAAATGTTTACACCTAATGACTCATAAGATTCCATATGAGTTGTAAAATAAGGCATAATAAAAAAGGAAGATCTACAGATTCAGAGTTGTTATTGCATAAACAACATTGGGAGGGGCCTTGAAAAGATCATCGTTGTAAATTTTCCTCGGTTGGTATCTTGTTGTTTAACAGACACCACATAAGTATTTTGGCTTTTGCAAGGTCTTTGAGTTTCCATATCAAACACCACCACCAAACTTGGTGTGATGGCTCATGATTAGAGTAGATGAACCAGTAGCCACATTTGGGGGTCTATCTCCCATGTGCAGATATAGCCCAAATAAGCTAATCCTCACGATCGGTGATCCTAACATGTGTCTTCACAAGTGCATTGATGAATCTAGCCCAGTCATGTCCCCATTGATTCGAGATCATCAATTCCTAAGTTAATAATTAGAGTATATGTTTATTATCTCTAATTTATTCTTACAACATTGTATCTTTATTTTTTTATAAATTTCTATTTTATTTCTGATAATGCATTTATTATTAATTTTTATCAAGTGAGCATATAGAGAGAATTTTAAGGATAAAAATGTGTCTAGGATTTTTTATCTTATCCAATGTTTCAATTGACACTCCACCCATCATAAGGGACTAGAAAATTGAATGGTTACAAACTATTACATTGAAGCCTTTAAATAGAAGGAGGTTCCGCAACTAGTCGTTAAGATATATTATTTAATTAATATAATAGTTGTTAAGAGAAGAGGGTTAAAGAAAAGAATAAATATCAATAAATTAAATCAAAACGAATAGTATTTAAGTATGGCTTTCAATATTATGTATTTAATAAAATAGTCATTAAGAGAAGAGGGTTAAAGAAAAGAATAAATATAAATCAAAATGAACAGACTTTAAGTCTAAGTTTTTGGAAAGTTTTCTAGTTTATTTTCCAATGTAATTTGTGTAGAATCAGTGCACGGATTCATTGAAACCACAAGTTTTATAGGTGAATTGTTCACAATATAAGTGGCCTAGGAAGTTTTAATGATGCTTGTAACATGCCCCATTTATTGAAATCACAAGTTTGATAGGTGAACTCATCACAATATTTTCCATTCATTGAAATCATAAATTTGACAAGTGAACACTTCACAATAGAAGTGGCTTAGGGGGTTTTAATGGTTCTTGTAACATGCCCCAATTATTGAAATAACAAGTTTGACAAGTGAAATATTTACAATAGAAATGGCCTAGTGGGTTTTATTGCTGCTTGTAACATGCCCCATTTATTGTAAATATTTGTGAGTTACTTGCATTTACTTTTATTGCTTTAGACTTAAGAACTTATAGGTTGAGTGGAAATCCTAATAGAAATTTTGGATGGTTAATTTTATTTTTAAGATTTAGGTGGAAAGTTTGACAAGTGAAATCTTCACGATAGAAGTGGCCTAGGGGGTTTTATTGGTGCTTGTAACATGCCCCATGTATTGTAAATATTTGTGAGTTACTTGCATTTACTTTTACTGCTTAATACTTAAGAACTTATAGGTTGAGTGGAAAGCCTAATAGGAATTTTGGATGGTTAAGTTTATTTTTAATATTTAAGTGGAAACCATTTTTGCCTCGAGTATAATGTAGCTGTGTAGGTGTAATGTAAGTATGTAAACATTATCAAGTATGTGTAAACATTTAATATTAGCTCAATTAATAATAAAAAAGTTAAAAGTAATGAACAAAAAGTTAAAAGCAATATCAACCTAGGATGAATGTAGGTTATAATTACTCTTGAGATATACCTAGGCCCTTTTATTGGTGCTTGTAACATGCCCCATTTATTGTAAATATGTGAGTTACTTGCATTTACTTTTACTGCTTAATACTTAAGAACTTATAGGTTGAGTGGAAAGCCTAATAGGAATTTTGGATGGTTAAGTTTATTTTTAATATTTAAGTGGAAACCATTTTTGCCTCGAGTATAATGTAGCTGTGTAGGTGTAATGTAAGTATGTAAACATTATCAAGTATGTGTAAACATTTAATATTAGCTCAATTAATAATAAAAAAGTTAAAAGTAATGAACAAAAAGTTAAAAGCAATATCAACCTAGGATGAATGTAGGTTATAATTACTCTTGAGATATACCTAGGCCCTTTTATTGGTGCTTGTAACATGCCC
>APFE030287828.1:161057-176317 GCA_000404065.3 Pinus taeda | reverse complement strand
AAATAAATGACTAAGTGGGTCTTTATTAAAGTGGGGTGAATTAAAAAATAGAAAGTGAGATTTAATTGTGCATTTAATCTCAGCCATTGATCTAAATCTATCTCAGCCATTGGATTTAGGGATCACCCAAAAGTCATTTAGGGTTTGGGTTAAAGGAGGAAAAGGAGAAAAAGATCATTCATTATTTCATGAGCAGATTGGGAGAAGGAGAGCAAGAGAGCAAGGGAGATTTCTGGACAGAAAGGAGAAAGAGGCAACAGTTTGGCACACATACCAGGTAGCTCTTCAGCAAATCAGAACAGCAGAAAGAACAAGCATACAACTGAAAGAACCAGCAATAAAAGGCAGATTTTTTGCTAAGCAAACAGTAAAAGGCAGATTTGTTTTTGCACAGAAATTGATGTAGCTGATTTTCTGCACAAAAATCGAGGGCCGTATAGCATGTCCGTACCGTCAGTACAGCCTGTCCGTACCGTCCGTACAGCCATCCGTACCGTCCGTACAATTGCCATGCAGCATTGTGTTGCTGTTTGGAAATTTCCAGTGGGCTGTGAGGCTCAAAAATCGAGATAAGTTGGAAATTTGTTTGCTGATTTTTGCTGATTTTCGCTGAAATTTCTCACTGTAAAAAGGCATTTTCCAGAAATAAAGAAGAGCTCTCAAACTGGTTTTCCCCAAGAGTTGTAGGGGGTTTTTCCAGGGTCACGTTAACCAAAAATATCAGTGTTTTAATGTGTTTTAATGGCTGTTTATTACTGCTGATTTTTATTTCTGTAATTTCCAGCATTTTGTAAATTTTCCAAAATTTGTGTTTTCAGCAAATTTATTTTTTTCAGCTTGTTGAATGTATGGTTATGGGAAAGGGTATTTAACTACATGGGAGAAATAAGGAGAAACTGAAAACCGGGGTGGGAAAACAAAATTTTTTACAACTAATTTAAATGTTATCCTTGAAGATAATTCTACTCACCAAGTTAAAGGTTATGGTTCAATTTCATTTCAGTTAGATGACGGCAAATCTATTTTTCTGCAAGAAGTTTTGTATGTACCTAGTTTAACAAAGAATCTTGTATCCATATTTGCTCTAGAAGTTAAAGGAATGAAAGTTGTTTTTATTAATAGAAAAGTTCTAACCTGGCCTTTGAACTGAAGTATTAAAGAAGCCTTCATTATTGGATCAAGATGTGAAGGGCTTTATAAAGCCAATGGTAAACCCATTCATGCATTGGTCCACGATACCGATCTTAAGTATGAGATATGGCACATAAGATTCACTTACCTACACTACAAAGCCTTACTTCATGTAAGGAAGATGGTTTCTGAAATGCTTGAGATCAAAATGGATCATGAAGGAGTTTGCCTTGGATGTGCAAGTGGAAAGCATATAAAGAGATCATTCCCTTCAAGCAAAACAAAAACTAGTCGGTACTTCAGCTCATACATTTTGATTTATGTGGACCTATGCTTGTTACTTCTCTTGGTGGCTACTTGTATTTCATGATTTTTCTTGCAAAACATAGATATTCTTTTTGAAAAAGAAAGGGAAAGCATTTGACATGTTCAGAGATTTCAAGGCTCTGATTGAAAATCAAACTAGGAAGTTGATCAAAGCTTTCAGATCTTGATAATGGGGGAGAGTTCACCTCCGATGATTTTAATGATCTTTGCAAAGATGTCAGAATAAAGAAAGAAACCACTGTGCTGTACAATCCACAACAAAATGGTGTGGCTGAGAGGAAGAATAGAACCATTATGGAAACAGTCAAAGCCATGCTACATGATTAAAAGCTACCAAATTTCTGTGGGAAGAAGCTGCAAATACTATTGTTTATGTGCAAAACATAATTTCTCATCAAACCTTAGACAATAAGACACCTGAAGAAGTCTTCATTGGTAAAAGGCTTAAGGTGAGTCATTTGAGAATTTTTGGATATCCTGTGTACTTCCATGTGCCAAAAGAGAAAATGAACAAATTGGAAGCTTCAGGTAAGAAAGGTACATTCGTTGGTTATTGTGATAATTCAAAAGCTTATAGAATTTATGTACCTGGTCAAAGAACTATAGAGTTTAGCAGAGACATAACATTTGATGAAGATGCAATTCTTAGAAAAGAAAGAGACTCTCCTCTTGCCATTGCTTAAAGACAAACTTTTAATGAAACCTGCATTTGAGTCTGAACCGGAATCTAAGAATGAGCTTGTTGATACTCCAATGGGTTCCATGAATCCTCTAGATCCTCCACCACATCATCCTCCTACTAGAAAGAGACCACTATGGTTGCGACTCGCGAGATACCTTGCAAGATGTTGAACAACATGCTGCCCCAAGAGGAACGTTTAGAGAAAGTAAGAAGGCAAGTCAATTTCAAGGGTGTGTTGCTGCCATGAGCAACATCATTTAGGCAGAGCCATGCACCTTTGAAGAAGCTGCAAAAGAATAAGTTTGGAAAGATGTCATGACAGAAGAATACAAGTCCATCATCTAGAATGATGTTTGGGAATTGGTTCCTAGACTTCAAAGTAAATCCGTTGTCATTTCCAAATGGTTGTTTAAGATTAAACATGGTGCATATGGTAGTATTGAAAAATATAAGACCAGATTTGTAGCTAGAGGTTTCTCTCAGAAAGAGGGAATAGATTACGATGAGGTTTTTGCACCTATAGCTCGATATACTACTATTTGATTCATTGTTGCCTTAGTTGCTAGCCAGGGATGGACTCTTCACCAAATGGACATGGAAACTGGTTTTTTGCATGGCTTCCTCAAGGAAGAGGTATTTGTGGAATAACAACAAGGCTTTTGAAGAGCATGACATGGAAACTCATGTCTTCAGACTGAAGAAAACCTTATAATGGTTGAAGAAAGCTCCAAGAGCTTGGTATGCTCGCATTAATAGCTACCTGATAAAGCTTGGTTTCACAAGAAGCATTGCAGACCCAAACTTCTACTTCAAGACAATCCAAGGTATACCTTTGATTTTGGTATTGTATGTTGATGATTTATTCTTTACAGGAGGAGAACCTTTTATCCTCTAGTGTAAGAAAGAGTTAGCTTCTGAATTTGAAATGAAAGATGTTGGTTTGATGCATTGCTTTTTGGGTCTAGAAGTCTAGCAAATGTTAGAAAATTAGAAAATGAAGAAATATTTCTTATACTTGATAATTACTTGTGATGTTCTTAACTTCTTATTAGGTTTCTTTATATCTTCTTTATTTTAGTTCATCAAGCAATTACCAAAGGAATAGCACATAAAACAATGGATACAAGGTATAGGCTCACACCCATGGCAAAATCCCTCCCTAGGGGAAAACTCAATCAACAATTCTTTCTTTAATAGCTTTTCGAAGATATTCCAAGACTCTAGACCTTGACACAAACTTTCCTTCACACCAAGTCAACCTTCCTCTTCTCTTGTAGATGATCTTACTCGACCTGGCAACAACAACAACAATAGCAACACTTTCTTCAACCCAGGAACTTCGAACTCGCTTTGGAGACTTCGATCTTCACATAGGAGTTTCGATCTTGGCCCAATACAACTTCCTGAGGCAGCAACACCCAGAACCAACAACTTTGACCTATACTTTGATTTGGCAGCAACAACATGCGACAACTAGCTACGACATCAACAAGAGAACTCCGATCTTCCAAACTAGGGCACAAGAGAGAGAGATAGATGCACCAAAATTTCGATCTTCCTCCTTTCCTTCTCCTAGACCAAACTCACACTTCCTTTTCTTCCTTCCTTTATTTCGCACTTTTTCTAGCTTCAAGAGATATCGAACTAGCTTGTTTAGTGAGTGCTTCAAATGAAATTCATACTGCTTCATTTATAGTCCTTTAGTGAGGTTGAATAGTACTCTTTGAGGCTGACTTGATCATCTTAGGGCCGATTTGGTGTGGAGGCAACATAATTCATATTTGATTCAATACTTAACCTTTTTACATGACTCAAAAGCCCAAGAAGGGTCTCTTTAAACGTATAGTGACTCTATTGACTCAGAATAAATCCTCGAAGTCCTCAATGCGGACTTTGACCTAAAACATGATGACCCAAGCATGAAGCCCATGCTTTAACAAGTCATAATAATAATAATAATTCTTTTCTTTATTCTTTTGACAAATACATTATAAGATGACTCAAATACATTTAAGGAAGACCGAACGTAGTTACATTTTCCAACACTTCCTCTTAACTAGGGAGGTATGCATCATATACAAGTACAAGGAAGATCTCAACTATATGAACCATGAATAACTTTGGGCACTACAATGCCATGGACTAGATTCCTGACCAGGGCAATCTATCCATTGGTCTCTCAACAGTTTAGGCACCTCAATGCCATGGACTAGATTCCTGACCAGGGCAATCTATCCATGTGGGACTAAGATGGACTCAAGCTTTCAGCCTCTCTAGGTACCATCAGGCTTACTTACTAACCATCAACCCAGGGATTCAGGTGTGTATCCTAAAACCGAGCTCTATAACCAACACCACCTTTCCAACTTTGGGACCTAGACATCAACACAAAGTGTCAGCCAGATGTCCTCCTAGACAATGCTTCACTCACAAAGCCTCAACACTCCTTGATCCAATAGATCAAGGATAACCAATCTCTCCCAATGAAACTGATTGGTAACCAACATGTTATCAAAACCTTCGAGAGATTCGCCTGTACAAACACAAACCCAATCAATAATATACTTTCACATGTACATAATAAAATACAAACCTTCGGGGTCTTTTAGACAACTGATGTTGCTCCTCAACATAGTAGGACTATCAACTGAATTTTTGATAAAAGATTCCTCAATCATACATTTTCCTTTCCTACTTCATATAGAACAACATATCTTTCAAAAAGTATTCTCGAATCAAAGCTATGCTATGCCCTCCCTCTCAACCAGGGAACTTCCTTTTATCTAGGCTCCCTCTTAATCTCAGGGAGATCTTTCTTATTCAGGCTCCCTCTTAACCTAGGGAGATCAACTTCTTTACTTCGACATCGGATAATCTTTTGTGGCTTCCAACCATTTCATCAGAGTTATCATTGCTATCACTATTCACATCATGCTAATCAACGAACAACCTTCACCATATTGAAGATTGTGTACCTGCACAACTTAGATAGCAAGTACAACCAAATCTCTAGAAGCACGAAGTTAGCCATATCAGAATTACGGAAGCATTTCAACCTTATATATATCAGATACCCAAGTTTAATTACAAACAAGAGACACATACTCTTCAACATCTTGCTAGGGACTTCTTCATAAACCCTAGACTACTTCATAACAACTTTCATTACATCTAGGGTTTCAATGTTTCTTCCAAAGGTATGACATACCCTACTACAACATATAGCAAACCCTAGAAACAATTCAAACAAATATAGATCTACAAAACATCTAACAACTTTCAGAATTCATATGTTAGACTTCCCACTAGAGTTTCATACAAATCCTAGATTTCATACATGAGAATTAATCAATCAAAACTAATCACAACTTAGCCATTAACATGACCAACTTCCACTAGGGTTAGTTGCAAACCCAAGATTTTGTTTCAATCAAACATCAATCACAACTAAAACTCAGATTTCAACAATCTTACACAAATCTCAAATTAGCACATTGTCATCATACATTAGATATTTTCACTTCTACTGAGGTTTAACCCAAAACCCTAGGATTTTACAAATACTATCATCCTAGAGAAACAAACTTTGACTAGGGCTTATTTCCAAACCCTAGGATTCATGATCACCGATAAACAGGTCAACTCATACATCTAGGACTTCATTTTCATATCATGTGTTAGTCAAACCCAACTTCACAAATATCAATAAGAGTTAGACATACAACAAACTTGATTAGACTAGGGTTTGATTGGATAAACACACATTCCAAGGAAAACATTTCTAAGACATTACAAGGGTCTTGCTTACACATTCCACCAAACCCTAATGAGTTTGGGTTTCAATATAAGAACATAGAAACCCAAAATTATCAATACTTCAAAGGTTCGGGATTCTAGACTTTATCATTCAACCCTAACAAGTTAGGTTTTCTTGATCATACCAAAATCCCAAACATGACATCATCAGTAAAACTTCAAATAACATTTCTCAATAACCCTAAAGCAATTTAGGATTCAAACATTAACATTAGCATACCCTTAGGTTAGGGGTTTCCAGAGAACCTGTCTAGGGTTCCATAAAATCAGTGAAGTATATGAGTGGGGTAGATTTATCAAGTGGTGAATCACCCAAAACAAGAATCATTATGATTCAATATAGCTAGATATAACAATGTTAGTAATAGATTGTCAAATGAATAAACATTTAATATAAAGAAATTAATGTTTTGTAGTTTAAGGCATACCTTTGTTTCTTGACAAACCCTGTATTGGGTGGCTCTCTTCCATATTCCCTGAGGATATAGCAGATGTTTTCCTAATCAAGACAATAGAGGGAGATGTTGGGGGCTCCCTCCAAAGCTTTGAGGGATGCATATAAACTTATAAAAACAAAAGAGAATGTATTTTCCAAAAACATGTTAAAAACCTATAAAATCTAAAACACCAAAAATACAGAATAGGATATCTAAGACTACTAGCAAAGGACTTAGTAGTGTAGTCCCTTATGTTATGGCTTTCTTTGTATCTTCTTCTTCAACAATGTTAGCATGATCTCTATCTCTCTTCTTGTTCTTTGGATTGTTGGGACAGTCACTCCTGTAGTGACCCTTTTTATGACATTGATAGCATTCTACCTTGGACATGTCTACTTTCTTCCTTGGTCCTTTCGATTTCTTTCCTTTGTGTTGAGCAGTGTAGGAATTTGAAACTCCTTCAGGATTGGCAACTAATGAGATCGTTAATTCTTCTTGACTGCAGGAAATCCATAATTTTTCAAAAGTGGGAGCTTCCTCCCAATTGTTAAGTCCTGCAACAAATTCACCTCAAGTAGGTGGCAATCCCAATAGAGCAGTGATCACGAGTTCTTTGTTTGGAAGAATTTCATCAATGGCCAAAAGATCATCTTTGATTCTTGCTATCTTCACAAATAAGGAGACCATTGTGTCTTTTTTAGTCATCTTTGTGGTCCTTTAGTTCATTCTTCAAGCTTGCTACTTGACCAATGTTCTTAATAGTGAATAACTTTGATAGGGTCTCATACATTTCTCGAGCATGATTAATGTTGGCTATATACGGGACAAAGTTGTCCTTTATTCCTTCTACCATTAGGGTCATGACAACTAATTCTAATTCCTTGAACTTCACTTTATCAACATCACTAGAGTCATCTATAGGCTTCTTTACTTTTCCTTTGACCAAGTCTAGATAGAACCTTGTTCTTTTCAAGGATGAGGTCAATCCTCTTTTTCCAAAACCTGTAGTTTGAGGCTCCTTCAAGTTTGTTCTCTCCCTTGATTGTGTTAGACATTGTCTTTGAAGATAGTAGACTTCTTCCCTTGAATAATCCTTTTGAATGATTCCTTGATCAAGTGCTTGAGACTGCCTTTTTATTCTTTCTTCACCAAAGCTTTGAAACCATGTTAGAAAATTAGAAAAGGCAGAAAGATTTTCTTATACTTGATAATTACTTGTGATGTTCTTGACTTCTTATTAGGTTTCTTTATATCCTCTTTCTTTTAGTTCATCAAGCAATTACCAAAGCAATAACACATAAAACAATGGACACCAGATGTAGGTTCATAGCCAGGGCAAAACCCCTCTCTAGGGGAAAACCCAGTCAACAATTCTTCCTTAAATAGTTTTTCAGAGATATTCCAAGACTCTAGACCTTGACACAAACTTTCCTCCACACCAAGTCAACCTTCCTCTTGTCTTGCAGATGATCCTACTCGACCTGGCAGTGGCAATAGCAGTAACAGTAGCAGCGGCAACACTTTTCAACCCAGGAACTTCGACCTTGCTTTGGAGACTTTGATCTTCTGAAAAACTTCGATCTTCACATAGGAATTTTGATCTTGGCCCAATACAACTTCCTGAGGCAGCAACACCCAACACAAACAAATTCAACCTATACTTTGATCTGGCAGCAGCAACATGCGGCAATTGGCTATGAAATCAACAAGAGGACTTCGATCTTTCAAGCTAGGGCACGAGAGAGAGAGATAGATGCACCAAAATTTCGATCTTCCTCCTTTCCTTCTCCTAGACCAAACTCGCACTTCCTTTTCTTCCTTCCTCTATTTTGCACTTTTTCCAGCTTCAAGAGATATCGAACTAGCTTGTTTAGTGAGTGCTTCAAATGAAATTCAAATTACTTCATTTATAGTCCTTTGGTGAGGTTGAATAGCCCTCTTTGAGGTTGACTTGATCATCTTAGGGCTGACTTGGTGTGGAGGCAACATAATCCATATTTGACTCAATACTTGACTTTTTTACATGATTCAAAAGCCCAAGAAGGGTCTCTTTAAAAGTAAAATGACTCTATTGATTCAGTATAAATCTTAGAAGTCCTCAATGGGGACTTTGACCTAAAACATGATGACCCAAGCATGAAACCCATGCTTTAATAATAATTATAATAATACATTTTTTTTTTTCTTTATTTTTTTTGACAAGTACATTATAAGATGACTCAAATACATTTAATGAAGACCGAACCTAATTACATTTTCCAACAGCAAAGACCTGGTGAAATTTATCTTTCTTAAGGAAAATATGTTGTTAAGCTTTTTGAAAGATTTTCTGTGGTAAAATGCAAGTCCATGCATACCCTTATGGAAATGAACTTAAGAAATTATGTGGCAAAGTTGCAGGACCTAGTCTGGAAAATCCCACAAAGTATAGACAACTCATTGGTGCTTTGATGTTTTTGGTAAACACTAGGCCTGGCATATGCTTTGTTGTAGAGACTTTAAGTCAATATATGATTGATCTCTTTCATGCCCACTGGATTGCAGCACAACATGTATTCAGATACTTGCATAGAACTATCAATCTAGGATTGAAATACACTGCTAAGAATTTAAGACTTGATGGATATACTGATGTTGATTGGGTTGGTAACTTTGCTGATAGAAATAACACTTTTGGGTGTTGCTTTAGCTTGGGATCTGCCATGATCTTTTGGATGAGAAGAAAGCAAAAGTCCATTGCATTGAGTACAACTGAAGCCGAGTACATTGTTGCTAGCATGGCTAGCTGTGAGGTAGTTTGGTTGAGAAAACTTTTTGGGGAACTATTTGAGCAAGTTCCAGACACAACAATTATATATTGTGACAATAAGAGTGGGGTTTTTCTTGTAAAAAATCTTCATGATAAGTCCAAGTGTATTGAGATTAAGTATCACTATATGCGGGATATGGTGCAGAGAGGAGCAAAGAGGCTCCATCACGTATCCACTTATGATCAGATAGCTGACATTCTTACCAACCCTTTACCAAAAGGAAAGTTCTTGGTTTTTAGAGGGCAACTTGGACTTATGGACGTGACCCTTTCGGGAAGCGGTCATAGCTGATCGAGAACACTGCGCTGCCTTCCCCCCCCGTCAGAGCTCACAAAATTAGTGAATGATGCCGGAAAACTCCTGAGGATGAGGGACCTCTTATGTAGTGTGTGCCTCAAGAGTAGCCCTCAGTATGCATCCGACCCATAGTGTGTGACATGGGAAGAGCCACCTATCTGGCCAATAGGTGTAGTTAGACTTGTCTGTGTGACTCGTCTAGGATGCAGGTGTTTCACCACTTGATGTTTAATGAAACTTGGTTGTGTTTGATTCTTGTCTGTGTTACTTGAGTCTTATCCTTGTGATGATCCTTTCCTTTCCAAATTTGTGTCAAGTGCCTGATTTTTCCTTTAGATTGCGACTTCATTGTTACAGACATTACGGAGCAGAGTTGAATTGAGATGAATGAAAGAGATAAGAGGAAGCAGAGATTTTTGATGTAGAAACAAATTCCTCTGTAGCTGAGAGGGAGTTTTAAAATTTGGCAGCTTAGGGATGAATTTCTCTTTGAAGAAATCATATATTTCAGTTCTATTTGAATCACCTATAATAAAATTTCATTTTTGATAATTCTAATATGACTTCCCAAAAATAGTAAGTCACATCTCAATTTGGAAGTGACTTTCCAAAAATAGAAATTCATGTCTAAATGATCAAGAATGATTTTGACTTATGGAATCCACTTTAGAATCAAATCAATCATGATTATACAAGTCAAAGATTAATATTTTTATCTTACTAGTATTATTATTATTATGATACTATTATTTATAAAATAGTCTAAAGTCATTCACCTTTAATAAATCAATAAAAACGAATTCTCTCATAGAATAAGTAAATTAAATTGAGAATCTCTTGGCAAATCAAACCTCTCTCTTGGAATAAAACACTGACTCCACACTTAAGAGAATGTAACTCTCCCTTACTAATTCAATGTATGGCATAAGTGTAACCCCAGAATAAATGCATTTGTAACTTCCTCATTCAATTCGATTTGTAACTCTCATCAAATAATCTCTCATGTCTAAGTGTAACTATCTCTCTCCCTAATTCGAATTGCAATTCCTCAAGACAAGTTTAACTTTCTCTCTGTTCTTGGGATGAGTTACACTTCTCCTCAAGTAACTCTTCCCTCGTGGAATTCGATTTTCCTATTATTGGCTCAAGGCATGAATTCATTTTGTAATTCCTCTCCTTTCTCATTTATTTAAGCAAGAGCAAGTGAGAGTTGAGAGTAACATGTTCATTGTGAAGAAAGGGAGCAAGTGTTGAGTGTGTGCAAGAGAAGTGCGAGAGCTAGTGAAGAGCAAAAATAAGGGAAGAGTTAGAGCAAGTGTGAAGGACATAATCTGATAAAGAGAAGGAGGAAATCTTCAAGCAAAGACCAAGTACACTTTAGCTACAAGTTGGTTAGACATTGGTGACTTTATTCATTTTCATTTTCTCTCTCTCTCTCTGTACTCTGCTAAACAATTGAAGAAATTTAATAGAAGAAGAATCATTTGGGTTTCCCTCTTGAGGGGTTGCCCTGGTCATTGGACCAAAAATCTCATTGTCTCATATTTGTGTTTCACTATCTTCATATGATCCTTAAGTTTATGTTCTATCTACAATTGCTGATTTGAAAAGTTGTGAAGAAAAAAATCTGCATTCTAAGTAATTGTAACAACGTAGAACATTCAATTTCCTGCAAAGTACATTCAATTTTTTGTAAAGTACTTTCAAATTTCTGCAAAGTACATTTAGTTTTATGCAAAGTACATTCAACATTATGCAAAGTACATTTAGTTCCATTCAGTTTTTGCAAAGTAAAGTACATTCAATTTTCTACAAGTACATTTAGTTTTCTGCATAGAACTTTCAAGTTTCTATAAAGAATTATAAATTTTTGCATAGAACTTTCAGATTTTAACATATGATCCTAGACGGAGTTGGGGATCATATTGTCCTGCATATTGCCGATAAGAATACAATAAAGTACATGTGGGATGTTGTCATGATGCTGTATGAGGATCCATCTGAGAATTGGAAAATGATTCTCAAAGAGAAGCTAAGGTCAGTAAAAAAGCAGGAGATGGCCAAAGCCAAGAGGATGCTCCTAAACAAAGTTGGGGATCATATTGTCCTGCATATTGCAGATAATAATATAACAAAGGACACATGTGATGCCGTCATGAAGCTGTACGAGGATCCATCTGAGAATTGGAGAATGATTCTCAAAGAGAAGCTGTCGGTTGGTCAAAATGCAAAAGGGCGAGAATGTTATGTCTTACCTCACCAGGATTCAGGGAGACAGAGACAAACTTGTAGTTGTAGGAGAAAAACCATCAAATAGTGAGTTGGTGTGCATGACACTCAACAGGTTCTCCATGGAGTGGCATACATTCGGTTAAGTGATTTCTGGACGAGACACACTTCTAGGTTGGGAGCACCTATGGGGTGACTTCACTTAGGAGGATCTAAGGCCCAACCTCACAGATGGTACTACAAGCAACAATAGCAAGGGATTGAAGGTGGAGAAGGAAGAAGAGAACATAGCTCTTGTAGGTAAGGGAAAGGCGAAGAAGGGTCCCAGTCAGGGACAAGACTCAAAGGGAGAGAAGAAGAAGGACCTATCTAAGGTCAAGTGCTTCAGACGTGGTGAGTTTGGTCATTGTTACTGCTCAAACTAGCAGGGGACCTAAGGGGGATCCCTAAAGGGCAAACGTTAGGCCAAGGACAACAAATGGAGTCTTAGCCCACTGTTACCTCAGCTAAGGCTCCTTCTATTTACGGACTTTCACCAATGGGAGGAGACTCGATATGTGTGTAGTCACTAATGAAGGATAAGTCAATGGATATGAGTGACCCGAATAACCCTTTCCCAGAAGTTCAAGGATAAAGTTTGCTTGCTTTGTAAGTAAGGTGCTAGGTAATCTAGCGAAAGGAAGAGAGGATTTGAGGGTTAGGTTTATGGGATAAGACGTGTCAAGGAGTTTCCAAATCCCTAAAATCCTTGTAGAATTGGTATCCCAGATGGTTCTTGAAGAATGACGTACCGAAGGAGTGGGATCACACGGGGCCAAGTGGACCCAGTTTAGGGTATGAGGAAGGAATGTAGCAACCAATGATATTCTCACCCTAGACAAGGTGGAGTGAGGATCAAAGAAAATATAATTACTCAAAGATGTGGGTTTGACCCTGGGAAGTGTTAGCCTTGGGGATGGTAGAGCAAGTTTTGGTCCCAGACCTAGGGCTTGACCTTTCTCCCAATTCTACTGTCGGAATGTCTTCAAATTTGGAGGAGGGCTAGAGGAAATGCCAGTGCAAGAGACCCTAGGAGATCGAATTTTTTCAGTGGCTAGCTTGTCAGGAAATTGATGCCCTAGGCACCCCAATGTGGCTAGACTTGGGAGAAGGTGAAAGAATAAGAGTTTTGGTGACCACCCTTGGTAGATCAATGCCTTAATCCTTGGGAGAATGGGGTCTATGTTGATTATGTGTAATATTTCTTGGTTCCCAATCAAGGAAGCCTCAAAATTACTTCACAAACCCTCTTGGTCAAGTGAAAGCAGTCTTGCAGCTTTTATACTTCAAATGCACAAGAGGAATAGCTTATCAAGGTCAGATTTTACCCCTAGGAGATTTCGTTCATAATGCAGTAGAGTATATCCAACCATTCACAAATAACAATAGGAAAGCTCCAAGAGAAGATAGATCAATAATTATACATCAAAATTCATCCATAAATGCTCCATTTCATTCTCTAGAAAAAAGAAGGTGCGAAATTCTCTAAAGAAGAGAGAGATCTAATCCAAAGTGATGATGAGAAATGATCTCACCTCACTTGTATTTTTACACATTTTAGGAGTTCGAATTAGCCTCTTTGGCCTACATAAGCCCCAAAAATAAAATAATGTGTTAATAATACATTTTTTTGGTGAGAAGCCCACCAAACTACTTCATAAATGAAAAAGTAAGCCTCTCAAGAGGTCAAATAATAATCTATGCATGTCGTAGGGCCCGCTAAGAGGCCTAATGAGGTCCATGTGTGCCACAATGAAGAATAAGACCCTCAAAAGCAGTGGACAAGTGGTTGGCCCCTTGTAATAACCTGTGGTGCTCCAAATGACATGTGGGGGCACACAAGTGTTCTCACGGGTCTCCAAACAAATCGAAGATGCCTGTAGATCACCTGCAAGGGCTAGGATGATGGTGCAGGTGATGCCACATCATCGTGTAAGTCTTGAATCATCTACCAAGTGTATGGTGTAGATCTGGGGTAGACTGACATGATGGATCAGGTGCATCCTCCTTGTCTAATAAGTGAACCATGAGCAATCTCTGAATGGCTGTGGGGATCCATGAAGTACAATCTGCTGCTGTGGAGGCCCATGGTGCTCAACGCTCACCCTATATGTGCCAATGTAGCACTGTGGAGGATTAGGACCCCGTATAGGGAGACCAAACCCCAAATGGAAACAATCTGCAATCCTACATAAGATCCAGTGCGTCCCCTAGCTTTCCAGTACAACAAGTCATTAGAGAAATCAAGTCAAAGAGCTTACCTAATCATGGACCACAGGTGGGGACTTCATAATGGCTTGCCTTTCCATAATGGGCTTTGGGGTGTGCCAATGTCTCCTAAACTCCAAATGGGGTTAACCAAGTACCCTATTAGGTGGTTTCTACTTCTAAAAGGGATAATATGTTCAAGGTACATCCTTCAAAAGGTGGTGGCATGTGACAGATAGGTGAATGAAGTAGGGAATGAGAAGGGGCAGCCCTGGGTCACATGCTGGGGTATAAGGGTAGCCAATAAGAGGGAAACCCACACTTGGGTTTATAATGTGTAGGAGGGAGCAATTGTGGTACATGAGGTGCCTCGACCTTGATTTTTCCACCCTTATTTATATGCCTTTTGCCTTTTTATGATTTTCTTTGATTAACTGCTCGGGGCTCAAGGGGTTAGAGCATATGTTGTATAAGATATAACAATGAATTCCCCCCTCTAAGGTGGGGCGGTTCATTGCCCACTAGGGGTTGGGATGATCATGGGTTCCTATATGATGAAGAAGACTCATAGAACCTGTAGGAACCAGGGTGATGACCACGATGATGGGGTAGAGCTCATGTATTGACTTTTGCCCATGTGCTAAATGTTTTTATCCCGACCATCTTTTGCATTTTGTGGTACTTTTTCTGTTGAATGTGGCCATATATGCTTTTAACTTTATTTTCAGTTGCATCAACCTCCAGGCTTCATTCTTGGCCATGACCCAAGGTGTGAGCAAGGGGAAGGGGCGAGCTAACCCTACGTGGACCCCGTTGACCACTACGTATCAATGACCCATAGCAGTACACCCCCTTTTTCGCAAAAGGGATAGCGCCTGATTGATGTGTCTGTGTCGTTCAACTATTATCATCAGTTTCACTTCCAAGATGTTATGTAAACCCTTTTTGCGTGTGTATAATGTAAATAATCTCAACAGATCTGTATCGTGTATGTAATAGCCTAGGTAAACCTATTTTTTTGGTGATGATTTACATTCTAGGAGGTTTTTTGTCTCATCGATCCATTCTCGGATGGTCGACAGAGTTTTTCTTCAGTCTTACCCCAAAACCGGAATGGATTTTGTCACTGGGATCTTAGGCGAGTCATAGTGTTCTAGATTAAGTCTATGTAAAAGTGATTTGGGAATAATCCTAACTATTTGGTTAGGTTATTTTATTACAAATTGCTTGGTTTACTGGATTATATTTGTGTCGCAGAAATGGGTTGTCTATGAGGGTCTATTA
>APFE030287828.1:129245-157712 GCA_000404065.3 Pinus taeda | reverse complement strand
AATAGGTGAGATCAACTTACCAGAGGTCAGGATCACACTCTAACCTATTGTCTCCGATCTTCCCATCTTGTCCCTCGAGACTCAGATAGTAGAACACCTGCATCCACCAACTTGGGCGAGATCCACATATTGTAAGGGGTAGGGATCACACTCTATCCCAAGTACCCCATCCCATTGGCCAAGATGGGGAGGTTATCCCACAAGGTGGGCAAGATGCTAGCTGGGGCATACTCTGACTAAGGGGGGATCCTAGATCTCACACACCTTATCGGTCAAAGGTCCCTCATCCCTAGGAGCCAACAAACTCAATTCCTCACCCTGGGAGCTCAACTAGGGAGGAAGAGTAATGCTCAGTGTCCTCGATCAACCCATACCCTTACCTAGGAGGGTCACATCCAGTAAGCCATGCAAATCTCTGAAGAGCAGAAATGCATCAATGTGCTCATATATGGAATCGGCTTCAAATAAATCACTGAAGAGTTCAGTCATACTGCCTCATGCATTACAAAGAGCAACAATTCTCTGTTTTCTTGTCTCATATAGCAACATCATCTTAATTCATGAAGATGTCTCTGTCCCAGCTATGTATGTTGAGCTTAGAGTGCATACAAGGATCCATCTCACTGATTACTTATCACGGGATCCACCAAATCTAGTAATAATAATCCATCAACATGTCACAAAAGCACTTCTATATGAGAGATACTGCATGGGGTAAACAAGGCTTGTCAACCATGAACTATTAGCTCAAAAAATTAATAATCAAAGGCATATCATTCACATTATCAAATTTTCATTAATATATGTCTTGAAGACTGTTTCATTCTACAATCATGGAACTTCTAATTATCCACCACAAAGAAATAAAAGGTGTTGGGACCTCATCAAGGATCTCTCTCATTGAATGGGAAGCTTCTTCAATCATCATCAAACAAGACATCAACCTATCATGTAAAAACAAAAATATCACATAGTCAAACTATATCAGGTTTCAATATATACATATCAAGTTATCTAGAGTTTATACAAGATTTGTTCACAAGTTCGTTTGTGAACAAGTTACATCGATAAAACAACAACTATCATCAACAACCTCATCATACTGCTAGTATAAATGCTGCCACTCAACATATACCAATGTTGCTCTACCATATTAATTGTTATGAGACTACCATTCATAGATACCTTTACTAAAACATATTGACATGTATGAACCAAAGGATGTTGTCATATCCCATCTACTCATCTATCATAAGATTATATAACTGAGTTTGTCTTCAGGCTTCAATAAATATACCAATATAGGGACTATACGTAGAGCAAAAGAATCATATATATATGATGTCGGGGAATCAAACCAAGACCATATAGGGATCATATGTGTCGATACTATGATGCCAAGACTGAGACACATTGTGTTATGATGTAATATGCTTGTGATAGGCTTAAGAGACCAAACCATGGGTCATTCCACCGTTCACTATAGAGAGAACCAAATGAGGGATGCAAATCTACCAATGAATATGAGAGAAATGAGCTACTGATACTTGATTCAATCCACTCAATAGGTATGATGGAGTGCAAGTCGTAAGCCATTCAGTAATGTCTTGTGCGAGCCATACATGTCAATGGCCTCAAATTATTGTATATCAAATTCAATGTTTCAGGTCTTGTTTTATCTTAGACAGGTCAGAATCCAAATGCTTGCCAAATATCAGAGAGATCACATTAGATGTTTCTATAAAATGCAACAACACGTCACTTGTACTACAGATTAAGCTTACTCTCATATATATATGCATGTGTTTGTCATATCTTACGACTTAACTTGCCATTCAATATTGTAGTTAAATTGAAACAATATATTATACATTCCTCATAATGTTTAGATTCCTTTTTCAATTTGTAGCATTAAGATATTTTTCTAGTTTCCTTCTTCTTGTACCAACTTTCACCCTGTTCCAGCACCACCAGCTTCTTCATGCACCAGGTAGTATTCAAATGATCCTTAAGAAGGATCAACTATTATGCAAGAAGGATAAGTAATAATCAAAATCAATAAATCTAAATAAGAACAATATCATAACATAAATTTATAAGAGGTACTTATCTTTAATGAGGATTGAAGGAAGTGATCAACTTCCTCTTGATTTGACTTTTAAGAGTCTCTATAGTCAATTATTTGCATATCGATGTCGCCTTCAACAGAATCCTGAAATCCACATGACATCATCCATATATTGATCAAGTTAGTGTTTCAAAACTTCAAGTCTTTATCATATCCAAGTCATGTTTCATGGGCCTCTACCAAACCCTAACCACTGAACCCTAAATTTCCTTTGATAGAATCAGATTGCCTAGGGTTTCCTTCAAACCCAAGCATTCTTTTAGGTCTCAACCATCTTCACTTGCTACCATCAATAGTGTCTTCTCAAGGGTGATATCCATGACTTTTCTTCAACTTAACTCTGATACCATGTTAAATTTTCTTAGGGCTTCATTGTTTTTTGCTTTGATAATTGCATTACACTATTAACACATTGAATTCAACCCACAACATTATCACATCATTGCAATTATGTAGAAAGAACAAAAGCAACAATGAAACAATGCCACTGAAACATAAGAATAAAAGCATTCACACATATAGAGACACTAGGATTGGCCAAAGACCACGACAAAACCCCACAAGGGGGAAAACCCAAAATTCTTCTTCTTCTATTAGATTTCATCGATTGTTCAACTAAGAAATAAAGCGCATCATCATGAGACATCATTTACAGATCAAGTCTCCAAAGTCAATTCACAATTCCATTAGTGAACTGACTTAAGCAAAGTACAAGAGAGTAGCTATTACAACTTTACACCGGCTATAGAGACATTGAAACCACTGTCATGTTGTTAATTTTGTTATGCCAATACTGTCACTATCATATCATTAATTTTGTCATGCCAATACTGTCACTAGAGTATCACTTGAGGTTTCAGAAATGCTGTAGAATAGGATGGAAACCTTTGCTACTGCAGTGCATACTTGATGTCATACCACTGTGCTGTACACATATGCAGTGACACACCAATGAAGTCATAAGAAAACATACGCCGAGGATGCAATGGTCCAGACACAGAGAAGCTTAGCCGAGACTATAGATCTAAACTATATTTATTGTTGTGATGAGATAGGGATTTGCACTTGCACAAACTTATGATCATATTGCTTATGTTACAACAAAACCATAATAAAAGGCTGAGCCTTAGCAATTGAATCGAGACCATACATAAGAGCCATGCTGAATAACATGTCCATACGCAAGAGTAGAGACAATGATATGTGATGTATGAGTTGTGCCTGTGATATATATGATGTGGATATATGAGTCGTTACTGTGCTGCTGAGATATAATTCCGATATCTCTGGAATGTTGAGCTGAGCCATGTGCCATGTAGATTTAGAGAGTGCCAACCCTAGAAGCACCGAGCTACAAGAAACTTATCACTGCAAGTCACAAAACTTAGGAATAACGCGCTGTAGAAAAGTAGATCACAACTATAACGAGCCACCATAAATACAACGAATACAAGCCATCATACGAGCTACAGATTTGCGAGATCCAGACTAGGGCATCCGATGTTACAGAGATCTAAGGGTTATAAATAAAGAGTGATGAGCCATAGAGATATCCTGTAGTCATTTTAGAGACTTGTGAGATTTGAGCTAGACGAAAAACTCAGAATAAATGAGCCATCCGAAACTCTGAGAAAGATATATGTGCCATCCGAAAATGCTTAGAACAAAATGTCATTTTTTATCGAACCGCCCAATGTGCAAGAGTCAAGTCAATGAGCGAGAGATCTGGTATTGCCGAATTGTGTAAGAGATACCAGCTAAGTGCGATCGAATTGTGAGAGAATTTGTGCCATCTGGAACCTCAGAAATATATGTGCTAAAGCAAGTCAACAAAAGATTGAGGGCTATATGGAACTGTTATAGAGAGCGAGAGACATTGATGAGAGACCATTACTGAGTAATGTGATTTTATCCAATCCCTTACTCGATTATGCATTGAGATGTAATAGGTTCCCTTTATATAGATCAATGTGGTGACCTTAACAATTTCTCAAGCCAACTTTGAAATGGGGGGAATATTTGAAATTCAAATTTATCTCGAAAAATAATATTTTATCTTTCTTTAATTGCTTGCTCAATGCTATATTAAATAATATTTCCTTTTTACCACATTGAGATCTTCTTTGGGGCAATTTGAAATTCTTCCCGACGCTGCCCTAATTTCAACACGACAAAGACAACAATGAAGAGTGCAACAGTGAGCAATGGTTGCAGCAGTGATAACTGGTGGTTATGGTAGTAGTGGGTTGATTTGTTAATTGTAAAGGAGACTGAAGACTCCTGCAGACTTAGTTTGCATATCTTTAGACTTGGGAGTCATGTACTTCCTTCCAGGTTTACCTGGTAATTTGTTGTATGTATATCATACAAACTGAGCTTATTGTTGAGCCAAATCTTGTGTACTGTTTACTTGATGTGATGATATCAATGTTTATGATAGTGCTCAATAGGATTGAAGATTATGATGTCATCCCCAAGGATACATATCTTTGGAGGGAAAAGAAGACAATTGTTTTTTTTAATCGTACTTTCGACTTGTTGCACTCAAATTGCCAAAGTTCCAGGGAAGCGGAAGTACTAACTTTTTCAACAAGGATCGAATCCCATATCAGCAGTCCATGTGTCATGGTCATCCCATTCTGTAAGTTATAGTTTGTAAATGATCTTAGTAAAACCTTGAGTCTATGTAACAACCTAGGTAAGCCTATAATTTGATGATGAATTCCATTCTAGGAGATTTTTTAACCTTGTTGATTACTTGTGTTTCTAGACACGACTAATAAGAAGATTTTTTTCCTCCAACTTAAACTCCAAAGCTAGGGTGAAATTTATTGTCAAATTATTAGGTGAGTCCTAGTGTTTTTGGTCGAGTCTGATGTAAAAGTGGTTTGGGAATAATTTAAGGTAGTTAGCTTAATTATTTTATTACAAATCACTTGGTTTACTAGATCATATTGTGTCACAGATGGGTTATGTGTCTTGAAGGTCTAAGCCAAATGCGTATTCCTTCTTTGAGTCTTGTAAATGAAAAATCTTATGTATTGGAGGGTTGGAATTTTTTTTTAAATCCGCTCGTGTAAATTAATTATTTTATCTGGCAAAATAAAATTAAATCCTAAGCCAAAAAATTAATTAATTAGAATCAAATTAAAATGTCTTAGGAAAATAAATTCTCCAAATAGAAAAATTCGTGGGTCTTAAAAATGTCATTTTTAAAGGTTTTCCACCAAGGTAATATTGTATATTTCAAGAAAATTTGGACCCTTGGATATTGGTGGTTAAGTCAAAGTCAACTTTTGAGGAAATTAGCTGAAAATAATTAATTTTGAGTTAATTAAAATGGAATTACATGATAAATTCGAAAATTCCTCAAAAATAAAAAATCAACAGCCAAGATTAAAAGATCTTAAAGTGTTTGTCAACAATCAAGATATTTTTGATAAGGATAAAAAAAACTACTAGTTATTTTTCCATTTGGAGGATTCATCTATAAATTAGAGAGTCAGTTGAGTCTCTAGTCATCTTGATCTCTGGCTAGAATTGCCGTCGAAACATTTTGTAAACAATTGTCCTGCTGGGAACTATTTTTTCTACTATAATAAAAGACTTTGGGGTGCAACTCGAGGTGTTCTTGTTCGTTGATCTGTGGTATGTATTGATTGCAGGCTTCCTTTGTGGTGCTTTATATTATTATTTTGAGATAATACGTAGTGTTTGCAGGTACTCAATCCTTGGTCTGCAAGTTCACAAACTGTGAGGAAGGGTTACTTTGCTTGGATCCTTAGTTTTTAAATGGTGGATTGAATCTTTGCTAGGGCTATAGTGAGCATAAAGTTTCTGAAGCATTTTAGCTATTCTTTCAAGGAAAAAATATTATAAAAATTATTTTTCTTAAAATCTATGTTAAAACCCTTGTATAATTTGTAAATAATTTTGTAATATTAATTGTAAATTATTCTGCTAACTTGGGTTGGGGTTTTTTAGATCTATCTTGTATACGTTTTGGGTTTGGGTGTTGTAATTTTATTTTTGTGGGTTAGATCAAGGAGTCAAGTGGAAAAAGAGTTAGATCTAATCCTTTGAGGGTAAGATCTAGTCTCTTGGTATTTTTTGTAGAGTTTCCACGGAAGAATTTTCAGAAAATAAAAGAGTTGAAGCATAATTTTTTTTTGAGCAAGGGTTTCGAGGTTTTCAAGGCACCTAGCCCCGTTTTTCTCCTCCAAAACCCCAGCATCACCTCTTTGGCTTCCTGCGTCACCCTTTCCAACCTTGCCAAGGCTGGCCGTGACCATTAGGGGCTTCGGCCTCCTTTTCGGCCCTCCTAGGACTGCCACAGGGCCTCCATCCCCTCGTTGGCCCTTCGTCTACCTCCCCTCGGCCTCCTCTCCCTCTGTCCACCTCCACTCCCTCTCCTCTCGGACTCTTCTCCTCCCTTCCCTTGGCCGCAACCCTCTAAGGGCTTACAACTCTTCTTTGTGGCCATTAGGCGCTAGGCCATAGGCCTTAAGGCTTTTCCCTAGGCCTCTAAGGCCTCCCTATCCCCTACACTAGCCTCATTAGGCATAGCGTTGGCTCTTTGTAGCCATTTCCTTCATCCTTGAGCCCCGATCTATCATTCTAGCCCTTTTATCCCTGAAAATTGGTTTTCCTTAGCCTTGTTTCCCCTTTTCTCGGCCTATCTTGCCCTAGCTTGACCTGAAACCCTAGATCTAAAGTTTTGGCCTAAATACTTGGCGGTTTTGCAGGCTTAAGGTTCCAAAATTGAAAGAGGTAACTTGGTCCCAAAGTTTCAACAAATTTCAACCATGAGACCTTCAAGGCCTTGGGCCTAGGGTTTGGTCTCTAAACCCTTGTCTTACTTCAGTTTATTACAACAATCAAATCAAAAATCTTTAAGCTCTAAAATCACATGTTAAATGGTTGAAATCACTTAAAATTGTAAAACGTAAATTTTCACAAGTTTTGGCCACTTGGGCATCTTGAATTTGGCCTAGATTTAACTTTAAAGCTTGCTGGAATTTACAGCATAACTGTAAAATTCAGATTTGAATACTCCTGAAACACATTTTTAATTAAGGTAAATTTTTTTGAAGTTTTAGTTTCCGGCAAAATTTTACTATTTTTAGGCATTTTGGGCATCATCCTCAATATCGCTAGCTTGCTGATTTGTGATTAATCCACTGCTGAAATAAATATATCAGTTCTGAAATTTACTAAATCACACCCTGTAAAAGCCCTAAAAATTAAAATTTTCAAGTTTCAGTTCATTCTTACTATTTTTGGGCATATTGGCCATCTGTCTTTGACATCTTTGGCTTGCTAATCTGTGGTTGTTTATTGCTGTAAATTAGACATCAGAAATGAGATTATCACTAAATATATCATCATAAGGTGGTCTAAACAAGCTAATTTTACAATTGCTGGTCATTGATTTTATTTTATATTTTATTTATTTTTTGTTTATATGTTTCATGTGTTGGGCAAATCTCATCATTTGAAGTGTTTTCCTCACTGTTGTCATAACATTGATAAAGTCCGAATTTTTTGAAGTATTATCGCTGATATAAACTATCATAAACCTGAAATTGGCTTATCTCATCTTGGTTTCAAAGGTTGTCTAACTTTGCACTCAAAATCTGAGTTTAATCTTGTTGATGAATAGAGTTGACTTAGAGTTGACTTGGGCTTTTAATTTTTGGCATAACATCTTGTGTTAATAACCATTGGTGGATAAGTCGATTTACTTGTGGAGTATTGTTGAAGTTTACACTTGTATCGTTTAACATTTATCTTTCCTAAGATTGTATCTAAAGATTGTTGAGTACTCTTGCTTTAAAGCTAATTCACAAAAGGTACTTAAGTAACTTGCACAATCTTAATCCAAGATACATTTCACTATCATATTGCATTTAACATACTAAGTCTAGATTGCCCTAATAATTTACCTCCTAGCATAAGCTAAGTTGATAGAAACATAGGGCAACCCTTCTCACTTATCTTGAGGGGCCTTGGAAACTCTTTGATGGTTAACATGGTGACCTTGCAGTAGTTAGAGCCACAATCTCTGTAGCACCGGAGACATCGGGTGATAGGAGCACAACAAAAGGTATTGTTATCATGCCCTAGCCAGCTTCCTGTTGGCCTCCTTCCCACAACCTACCTTGTTGCCCAACTTCAAAATAGTTAAGGGAAGGTTATAGGGTTTGCACATCATTTAGATTAGTCAATCATCTCAAGCAACGAGTGTCCATCCAGTCATTTGGTTCCAATTTACTATAAGCAAGAGTTTGTGACTCCATTAAGGCACTGGTCTCATACTCTAAAATCTAATCGAATTAATAACCTTGCTTAAATTCAACCAATTGGTCAGGCCACTCATTTGTATCTCCTAAACAAGTTGGTTTCCTACTTGTTTTCTTTCATCTCATTCCATAGGGACTAGCCCCCATAGCCTATAGTTGGGAGACAACTGGAACGGAGTGGGCGGGGATCAGAATGACAGCCCCCGTCTTGAGCGTTGTCGCGGTGCGCCTATACAATCCAAGCGATAACACGACTTATCATGTACTAATGGAATCAATTTTAAAAGAACCAATATTATTCAAGATTATAGCGTCATTCCATCCTTAGAGGTAAATATTCTTGGAGAGAAAAAAAGAAAAATAGTTTTTAAGTTAAATTCTTGACTTATCTCATTGTAGGTTTACTTAAATGTCAAGTGTAAGCACTCATTGGATGTGGAATTAAATTCTGCATCCAACAAGTATTCACTCTACATACTTTTGAGTAGACCCACATTGAGAAAAAATGAAAATAATATTCAAGAAACACATTTTTTCATGTATTTTTCGCTGAAACCTTCCAGGAATCCATGATGGATAATAGGGTTGCTACAACCTAGGCACAACTTGTTTGGGATTGAAATGTAACAACCACTGGTTCTTAATACTTATACATGCTCTTATGGTCCACAAAATAAGGACCAAGTTTAGGTCCCATTATTGTTTGAGCTAGAACGAAAAGCCATAATATTGCCTATGATAGAAATATGTTTGCATCTTTCCTTTGACCATGGAATGGAAATGCTTTTGTAGTTGGTTTCCATTGATTTGGGTGATGGTCTGTTAATTTTAGGCAACAATGGTATGTTCTATGCTTTAGAGCAATTTTACTTAGCAATCACATCAACTTGATAGTAAAATGCAGATAGAACATAAACATAAACAGTAGAAGATAAGCCAAGACAAGAGCACACAAGATGTGGCACCAGCCAGGGACAAACCCCAATGTGGGGAAACCCTTGATTAAATCTTCTTTTAGTCTTTAATAGTTCAATAGAGAGAGACAGTACAATTTACAAATCTGACAATTTATAACAGCATCAAAAGAGCCCTAACCAGAAAAGTCAATGCTGGTCAACAGGGTAGATTTGACCCTCAGCAAATCGGTCAACTTCAGCCTCCAAACAGCAAGATAAACAACCCTCAAAACAGTCAAATTCAGCCCAGTGAAAATCTGGTCAAATAGCCCACCCGCGGTCAGCCCTAGCTATAGTGAATGCTGGTTAACAGTCAACGTTTAGCCTCGATTTCTGTGCCCATAAATTCTTGCCCAAACAGAGATAGTCCTCACAAAAATGAAAGGAGGTCAATGCATGTTGGTCAACGCTTGGTCAAATTATCCAGAAATTCGGTCTCCTGAAATTTTGGCCTCCTGAAATTTCGGACTACTGAAATTTCGGACATTTGTAGACAGAGAGAGGCCCAGAAATCTGTACCCACTCAATGAGGAGAGAGGGGTGTGAAGGTGAGTGTGTCCAAATGAGGCTAAGTAACCTTCTATTTATATGCAACGTTGAGGATGAATAGACGTCACTGTTGGGCTTCTGAGCCTACATAAGTTTGCTAGCCAACCTTGAAAATTTGACCATAATCAAAATAAATTCATAACTTCATTTGTACATGTCAGAATCAGATGATCTTTAGATCAATCCTACACCTCTTAGAGAGAGGGATCCAAAAGAAATATCAGTTGTCATACATATGATGACCCATGTGGAGTTTGGCCCTTGTTTCCAATTTTAACATGGTCAAAGTCTAGTGAATTGATGGTTAGAGTTCACTCTGAAAACGTGAGGGCCTTCTTGCAAGGTGTCTAGGGAACCACAATGTAGGGAATTTGGTATAGCATTTTCACAACTCTAGATGAATCGAATTGATGCTTTTTCACCCTTTTTGTCATGGATGCAATAATAGCTTTAAAGGTCAAGACATCAAAGGAGAATGAGCTTGAGGGAGGGTTGGATCTCCTCCCTCTAGCGACAACCAAAAGATCACAAGAAAGAAACTTTAGCGCTCCAAAAAATGTGTGGCTATAATGGGATGGAACAAGCTGTATGCAGTGTTAAGGATGACAAGAGGGCTAAGTAACGGTAACATCCAAACAGGGTCCATGTCCTATATCCTATGTGTAGGACACAAATATGTGAGGGTATGTGTTTGACACATGCTCTCATTGTGCCTCCCCATAAAAACATGTTTTCCCTTTCATTTGAGCTCATTTCGCTCTACGATTGGAGGTGTAAAATGTTTTGGAGTGTAGCTGAGGGTTATTATAGAAGGGATTCCATGTCTTTGGCAAGTGGATTTTTCCACCAATATTCAAGTTTTTTTCCTACAACAGTCTATTATCGACCTCATTTCACAGAAATCATGGCTCGGTCATCAAGGGCAACTGGAAAAGGTCAAAGGAAAGGGAGGAATGTTCCCTTTGATGTTGTCCCTTCTCCATTTTCTTTAGGGTCTACTAGTGCCCCATCTGCTAGAAGTGGGGCTACAACCAGTGTTATCAGAACCAGACCGGAACTTGTGCAACTGGCCGGTCCAACCGTTTTTGGCCCAAAATCGGTCTGAATCGGAATAGGCTAGTTCGGTACCAAACCAGTGGGTTCAGGACCAGTTCCGTGCATAAAAATTTTACGTTTTTTTATTTTTTAGTTGGTTGGCCCACTTCTTACTCTCTCCTAGGCTAGCCTAATATTCAAGCCTATGGCCCTAGTATTGCTATGCAAGTCATGGTAATATTAAATTCTTAAGTACTTAAAATGTCACTTTTACTTAAATTTTTAACATGACCATGAAATGACTCGGGATATTTGAGAGTGGTTCCAACCTCGTTGGATTTCATATGGAGAAAGTAGAATTTTAGATTTCATTCAAAATCTAGCATACTTAACATTTTTTCAGGATTTCAGGATTGGGGGGGATTGCAACGTTTTCTTTGGATTTTGTCATGTATGAGGATATGGAATTAGTATTTAATAAAGAGCACCAAACCCTCTATGTACTTTGATGTTAGTGGCATTGGTTGTCGAACTCCTCTATCATGACTCTACTAAAAATGTACCCATCACTCAAACGAAATCTTGACATGACATGCTATGTTTTTTCTATCTTATTTTAATGCCTAAATGGTTATATTGATGGCAAAGACTCCAATATAGGCAATGATTTTGATGATATGTAGGCATTTGTTGTAGCATGATTTTTTTTTGGATGCTAGAGGCCCATCTAGAGCATATTTGTTTATGTATTTTCGGTTCATAGATGGATTGCACTCGATGCTATTTTTGTTATGTGCACCCTTACATGCTATGCAAATGAGAACTTTTGCATATTTGTGTATAAATAGTTTGGATTCATTTGTATGCACGTGTCATGAATATATATATTTTTATTTAAAATATGAATATTTTATGTGTTTTTGGTAAACTGGGTTTTTTTTTTTTATTTTTTTATTTTTATTTTTAATTCTTCGTTTCTGGGTTTTAACCGGTTCCCGGTCCGCAAGGTTTTTCGGTTAGATCACTGGTTCGGTTCTGATAACACTGGCTACAACATCAACTTCAAATGCAAAAAAAAAAATATTGTTTCAACAAGACAGCGGGCTTGAGCAAAAGTTGTATGATTGAAATTTTATCATCATCATGTAAAATTGTAAACGTTTTAGTTTCTAAATTCTAAAACAATTTGAATCTTTGTCTATATTTCATTTTTGTAGGGGCATTGTCTAACTATTCTACGTTTAGAGTTTTTGGTTGGAATCTAGCAAAACAATTTTTGGTGAGATTGTGTTGTTATGTTGTTTAAAATTCTTTTTTGACTACATAAATGGATTCAGCACCTTGAAAAATCCCTAGGGCACTTGGATTTCGCAGAATTCACAAATTTCTGCCAGATTTCAGGTAAATATGACCAGATAACCGATAACCTAAAGATGTAGAACAGTTAGACTACAACTTTTGTATGTGTAACTCACTAATTTGTTATATATATATATATATATATATATAACATGTCATATGCATCCTATTTTCGAGGTTGTTGTGTCTCATGTTGGACATGTATTTCTGTGTCCCATGTCATCGTGTCATAAATACATGTCCTATGTCATCGTGTCATGTGACTTAGCCAGAGGAAGGGTTTTGATCCACTTATGTTTGTAGGTAGTGCAATACAAGCCTCACACATTCGCCCACTACCTTAGGGTGCCCCATGGAAACCTCAGGGGATGGACATGCTTGCAGGAATTGAACCTTGTTCACTGGTAAAGACTCCTCATTCCTTAAAAGTGGATCCACGCCTTTTGGCATTTTGTTCCATGGTAGTATGACCTTTTTGTGAAAATTGCCAAAGACTTGCACCTGCTATGGGTTGTCTGCCTAGGACAAGGTACCTAGGCTTAGTTAGCTATAAGATATCACAGGATAGTATGACAAATTGGCTGCATTTGCATGGCAGCATGTTCTCTGGGGATTGAACTTGTCTTTCTGAAGAATTGATTTATAACTTTTGATCACAATCTGCCTGACAAGTGGTTTGATTTTAGAGGACCAGCAAAGGAGTTTTAACAAAGTTCACGAGGGATACATTAACAGTGTTTTTAACAGGTGTTCTTTACTTATTTTCCAAGAAAATCATTTTACATAATTGAAAAGATCAGTCCCCAGAAGTGGCCTGTAAATTTGATTTTGAACCTTTTCTTTGAGTTTTGAATACGGGAGATTGGTATAAAGCATGCAGGTCTGTCTTGTTTTACTATTTTTCAGTTTATTTTTCTATGTGGAATTTTGCATTTAATTGATCTTTGTATTTCACATAGAATCATGTTACGATCCATGTGAACTTAGATTCTGTTTTGAAGTACTTAGGATATATTGTTTGAGTTGATCTACATTTTTCATGCAATAGCACTCTTCCAGGTGATTTAGAGCTCACCTCAGATAAAGTTGTGTCATTTCCAAGGTGTTTGTTTTCATTACTTCAATTGGTGATGGGTTTTGCCTGTCAAATTTTTATCCTACTAAGTTGCTTGTCAATATCAGCTGTTTTTTATCCTACTAAGTTGCTTGTCAATATCAGCTGCCCAGCTTAACTTTAATCCGCACAATGCAATGAAAATTTAAGATTTATGATTTTGTGGACCTCTTTTAGAGAATGCATTTCTTCTTTTTATACATACAATATTCTTAGTTTGATTGTCTTAGTTATGTAGTAATTTCGAAACAACCTTGGAAACAAGGATCACATTAGATATGACAAGATGAAGCATACAAGTTGACAATGGAAGCAAGTGTCCTTGCAAAAGAAGAAAATTGAAATAATGTGATCTTGAACAGACTGTCTATTACTAATTATGATTGTCGTTCTTTGAAGGCATTTGCAAATATTCTTGTTATTCATTCTGATTAAATGCTGAATTTACTGCATATACTTACAATCAGTGTTTTTTGGATTAGGAAAAATCTTAATGTATTTGTGTTTTGAATAGATATCTGATTGGTTTGTTGTTCTTGTGAATCCAGGTGTCAGTACAATTGCTGGGGGCACTGCAGGCAAAACTGGCCATGCAGATGGCCCAAGTCAAGAAGCATTGTTTTCTAATGACTATGATCTAACCTTTATACCCAGTATATGTGCCTTGTTAGTTTCTGACAGGGGGAACCGGATGATTCGCCAAATTAAATTGCCACCTAGTGACTGTGTTCCACACTCTGAATCAGGCATGTAGCCTTCAGCTTTGTAAACAAATTTGAAACAATTAGCCGTTTCCCATGGATAAATTTATTTCCGCTTGATAGAGATGTGAGAAATGACCGAAACTGAAAAAGAATCTGGATCAACGAAGCAGGTGATGCTTGCTTGATGCAGTATGATGCATAGCATATGTAATTTATAAGTTTTTTGTTAGGAAAGAAACAAATTCGATAACTGGTGCTCTCATATAATTTTTTTTAAGTTGTAACTGCTGTTCATTTTTGACATTTCAATACCACTTACATATGGGCGTTACAATATTGGATTAAAAAAACTGGGAAAGGTGAAAATTGGAACCGAAATGTGTCTAGACTAACATGCATCCATATCCAGTTTCAGAAACTCAGAAGCACCTCAAATATTCTTTCTACATAAACTCTGCATTTCTTGAAACCCTGCAGTGCATTTCCCTGCATCCTTGTTTCCTCTGAACTCCCTACCACACAACTTACCTATGTTCCTTGGATCGTGTCTTATTGTTTGGCAAATTTCATTTTAATTTTGGTCAAACTTGCACCTAGCAGCTAATATGTCGATCATTACTGCTCATTCTTGGATTATTTGCTATGCAACACAAAACTGTTAATGAAATATAATTTTTTCCCCTTTATTGCCTTGTGATAGAGGATTGCCAATGTTGAAGATAATGGAGAATATCCTAGAATAGGCATAATTGGCTCACATAACTTCAGGATAGGAATTAGTTTCTATTTCTTAGGATGCTGTTCTAAGTTTCTAACTTCCTTAAAACCATGTTTTCTATTTAATGTGTAACGTGCATGAACAATGTAGAGCGTTCTGTAGAGCCAGACTCTCCTGGTTCAGACTCTCTTTCGTAGAGCTGACCAGTGGGTTTTATTTTTAATACAAACATTGCCATTTTTATCATGGTATCAGAGCGTCAGGGTTGAGGAACCTGTATGCTGGCTGGTGGGTGGTTCTTTGAACCGAGATCATCGCAGTTGTGAGGAAGATAACTGTGATGATTTCGAGATCGTCGCTGGTTATAAGTGTACCTCTGCGACGAGTGCATTGTAGCTCTTTCGCGCATATTTTTAAACTTTTTCGTCGCAGGAAAGACGTGTACAGCTACGATGACGTCGCAGAAAAGACAGGCATATCTGCGACAATCGTGGAAGCCAACAACAAGGCTGTGGCTGCGAGGGGAAGCCAAGAACAAGGTTGTAGCTGTCAGAGAAGCTGTGTGGGTAAGCCAAGAACAAGGCTATAACTGACAACAGAAGGTTGTCTGGAGGCTGAGAAGGAAGCCATGGTGATCTGTGGGTGTGTTGCGAGAACAAACAACATTGAAGAACAGTGATCTGTCTATGTCATAGATCTGGGGTAAATTTAACATCTTTTACCTGTCAGATTTTTTTTAAATTGCCAAGATGAATAACAATATATTTGAAGTATGCATGAACGAGCATAACAAGCTCGATGGTTCCAATTATGCAAATTGGAAGTTAAAGATGCAGACTCTACTAGAAGCGCAGAGTGCTTGGACGATTGTGAATGGGGATGAGCCGAAGCCTACGGCTGGATCAACATCAATCCCAGATTGGGAGAAACGAGAAAGTAGAGCAAGGAAAATGTTAAAGATGTCAGTGAAAGACAGCATTATACCGCACATCAGAGAAGGTAAGTTAGCTAACGAGATCTGGGGAATTCTGAAGGAATTGTACGAGATCAAGAATTCAAATCGTCTTCTGTTCCTCAAGAGTAAGATCTTATCCATGAAGATGGAGGAGAATGAAACAATTGCTTCATTCGTAGCAAGGATCAAGGATCTGAAAAACAAATTATCAGACATTGGTCATACAGTTGACGATATAGATCTTGTAACTATTACAATGAATGGTGTCATTGATGATTATCAAATGTTCATCACTGGGATCAATGCCAGAGAGAAGATCCCGCATTTTGAAGAGCTGACAGGTATACTGATGCAGGAAGAAGAAAGAAGATCATCTTTAAAGCCCCAGAGTGCCGATCTTGCATTGATGGCGAAGAAAAACTTCTATAAAGGGAAAGGAGGTCCATAACAGCAAAACGGAGCAAGTTCACAGAAACGGCCAAATCAGACCCAAGATATGCATCTGAATAAAAACTACTCTAAAACTAAATGTTTTTATTGCGGAAAATTGGGTCATATTGCCAGGGAGTGTAGGAAAAAGAAATATCATGAAGAACAATAGAAGCCAAAAAGACATGCAGGTCATCTCGTGAATGGTGATCAGGTGCAAAATTTTAGATTGTTCATGGCAGATCGTGATGAAAATGTTGATGCAGACATCTGGTATGTAGATTCAGGAGTGTCAACACACATGACAGGCGATAAGCACTGGCTCGAAGATTTTAGAGAAATCAACGAAGGTGCACAGATTTACCTAGGTGATGACAGAAGTCATCAAATCAAAAGATGTGGGAAAGTTTCTGTTATTCTACCTGATGGGAATATCAAACAAATTTGTAATGTGCTTTATGTGTCTGGCATAACAAAGAACTTGATTTCTGTATCTATGATTATAGATCAAGATTTGAAAGTTGAATTTTTAAAATCTAACAGTTACATTAAAGATCTGCTAGATGGCATGAAGACAATTGCTATAGGAATCCGAACAGGGGGACTGTACAAGTTGGATGTGAGACCTGCATCGGTTTGAGCATTGACAGCAACGAGCTTGACTACAAAAGAGCTTTGGCATTAGAGGTTCGGCCACATCAACTACAATGATTTGCTGTTACTACAAAAAGAAGGAAATGGTAAGAGATCTTCCTATGCTAAAGCAAGTACATAATGATTGTGATGCCTGCACATTAGGAAAAACGCATAGAGAAGAATTCCCTATTTGTGTAGAAAAAAGCAGAGGGATATACTTGAATTAGTGCACATAGATCTATGTGGACGCATGCAGACAAAATCATTAGGAGGTGCACTGTATTTTCTACTGTTTATTGATAATTGTACAAGTTTTCTTGGGTGTATTTCTTAAGTCAGAAGAGCCATACATTCGAATACTTTAAGCAATTTAAAAATATGATTAAAAAACAAACAGGGAAATAGATAAAAATTCTCTGCTCTGATCAAGGGAGAGAATACAGGAAGGATGAGCTTATCAGATATTGTGAAGATCATGGAATTTTGTAGCAGTTTACAGTACCCCAGACTCCACAGCAGAATGGAGTAATGGAAAGAAAGAACAAAACACTGGTGGAATATGCTAGAAGTATGCTTAAAGGTAAGAATCTTTCAAATGGATTTTGCACTGAAGCAGTGAATACTGCAGTTTATTTGAAAAATAAGAGTCCTACAAGAAGTCTTGAGTCTAAAACTCCTTTTGAGGCACTATATGGATATAAGCCTATAGTAAAACACTTAAGAATATTTTGATCTAAAGCATTTGCCCACATTCCAAAGGAAGATAGAAGAAAATTAGACTCAAAAGTCATCAGATGTATTTTTATAGGGTATTGTTCGTCATATAAAGCATACAGATTATTTAATCCCTCTACTCATAAGATTTTTGTTAGTAGAGATGTTAAATTCCATGAGCAAGATAATGAAAAACCTGATGAGCACTATGAGGAATGGGACATTCCGTACTTTCTGGAAGAAGAAGCAGAGAACAATCAGGGTCAGCAGCGAACAAAGGTAGAGGATGAACAACAACAGCAACAGCAGCGACAACAACAACAACAACAGCAGCAGCAGCAACAACAGCAACAACAACAACAACAACAGCAACAACAATAGCAGCAACAGGAAGAAATAAATGATGATCAAATAAGGTTTGAAACCACCATCCCACCACTTACGAGATTAGGTAGGAAAACTCAAATGCTTGCAAGATATAGGGAAAATGCTTTTATAACTAGAATGATGAATGTGGTTGAGCCGTCTAGTTATAAAGAAGCAAATGAAAGTAATGAATGGAAAACAACCATGGAATAGGAATATGATTCAATAATTAGAAATAACACTTGGGAATTGGTTGAACTTCCTAGAGGAAAAGAGACCATAGGTTGTAAATAGTTATATAAACCGAAAATTAATGCAGATAAAACTATAGAAAAACTAAAAGCTAGGTTGGTTGCAAAGGGGTACTCATAAAAAGAAGGGATAGACTATGAAGAAACCTTCGCCCTTGTTGCTAAATTGAACACTATCAAAATGTTAATTGCTTTAGCTACTAAGAAACATTGGATGATGCACCAACTAGATGTAAAGTCTACATTTTTCAATGGAGAACTAAAAGAAGAGGTTTATCTAGAGCAACCGGAAGGGTTTGTCCAGAAAAGAAAAGAACATTTAGTCTGGAGGTTGAAGAAAACACTTTATGGACTAAAACAAGCTCCTAGGTCATGGTATGAGAAGATTGATTCATTTTTTCTGCAAGTTGGCTATAATAGAAGTAAGAATGACCCTAATGTTTACACCATGAAAGATGAACAAGGGTGTGTAGTGTTGATTTCATTATATGTCGATGATTTGATAATTACAGGTGATGCTACATATCTAATTGATGAAATCAAGCAACAGATGTCACAAGTGTTTGAAATGAAGCATCTCGGTGAACTTAGATACTGTTTAGGTCTTGAAATCTAGAGAGATTCAGGTCAAACATTTATGTCCCAAGCAAAGTATGTCAAAGATCTGTTAGAAAAGTTTAGAATGGATTAGTGTAACCCTGCACCGGTACCATTGCAACAGAACATAAAATTGCAGTGTGAGGATGGCTCAAAAGCGGCGGATGCAACACTTTACAGACCGCTGGTTGGGAGTCTAATCTACCTAACCACCACTAGACCTGATTTGACTTATGCAGTCAGTGCTAAGTCAATTTATGTCTAAGCCACTTGAAAGCCACTGGAATGCAATGAAGAGTGTTTTGAGGTATCTACAAGGTACTGTAAATTACAGTATTATTTACACTGACTCTTCTGATGTTAGATTGGCAGGATTTGCAGTTTTAGATTGGACTGGGAATGTAGATGATCGCAGATCTATAATAGGTTATTCATTCAGTCTTGGATCCGGGGTGATCACATGGAGTAGCAAGAAGCAAAACACAGTGTCCTTGTCCTCAGCGGAAGCAGAGTATCAAGCCATGTGTGCAACAACGTGTGAGGCAGTTTGGTTGCGGAGACTTCTCCAGGATGTTGGGGAAGAACAGACAGATGCAACAACAATCAGATGTGACAATCAAAGTTCAATCAAGCTTGCCAATAATCGGTGTTTCACAAAAACACTAAATATATTGATACACAATTCCACTTTGTCAGTTAGAAAGTGCAATATAAAGAAATCCATTTGGAATATTGTAATACATGTGATAATGTTGCAGACATTTTCACTAAGTCTCTTGGAAAAATTAAGTTTCAAATGTTTAGAGAGATGTTAGGCATATATGTGAACCCATTTTCCATTAAGGGGGAGTGTTGAAGATAATGGAGAATATCTTAAAATAGGTAGAATTGGCTCACGTAACCTCAAGATAAGAATTAGTTTCTATTTCTTAAGATGCTGTTCTAACTTCCCTAAAACCATGTTTTCTATTTAATCTGTAATGTGCATGAACAATGTAGAGCGTTATGCAGAGCCAGACTCTCCTGGTTCATACTCTCTTTCATAGAGCTGACCAGTGGGTTTTATTTTTAATACAAACATTGCCATTTTTATCAGCCAACTGATCAGGCCACCTGCAAAAGGAAATGGGCAAAGAATCAATATGTTTTGAATGCATGTATATGAGGGTAACTCAATGTTTTCTAGTCCATCTGGACAGCTATTGCCATGCCTTACATGATTTGATTTCTTTGATTCAGGTACGCATTGGATAACACCAGTCATAGTATCCCTGGTTTCTTTCTTGCTTGGGATCCTTGTCACGGTCTTTTTGCAACCCTACATTGCAGCTCATGTAAGTAGAAATATAAAAAATAATTGAAACAAACTACTTCCAGAACTAGCAGCAGTCAAGGGTTGTTTCTAGAACATCAAAATAGGTTCAGAATTGCTTTATTTCATGTGCTCCAAGCATCCTCTAAAATAGTTTCTTATTTTTAACTTTTTTCTTGATAGACAGGAGGGCCGTGGTCCTCGAGATCAAATGCGGGCATGGAAACATTCCCTAATTATCATGGTGAAACAAGTGGTGATGAACTGCTCTCTCATGCTAAACGCAGTTGTTAAAACACGGCCATCTGGAGTTTTAAGTGATTTTACAAGATCAATAATGGGCATTGTTCGTCTTGATTTTGGTGTTGTTTGTTTTGGACGAAGGATGAATCGAAAGCCTATCCCAAGACGAAATTTTTATCAATCGCCATCTCTACTGGATGCCGATATGGCGCCTCAGAATATCCCAAGGGAGAAACAATTGTTTAGTAATCCTGTGCAAGATCTGACTAGTTTCGACACATCACTGGAAGCATCTACTTTTGAAACTCTTAGTCCCTTGGAACAGAAACAAGCCATAGAAAATGAGTCTAATGCACTACAAAACTCATCCTGTGTATCCGGAAAACTAGATCATCTTATCCAAACTAATATTTCGACCTTTGAATCACAGACCTCATCTGTGGACAAACCAAAGTGCTTGAATGAACTGAAGTTGCAACAGTTGAAAATGGATTGAGACATGTTTGTTAGCTACTAGCAAACTTTTGCTTCTTGTTTTAAGTCGCAGTGGTGTGATTTAATGACAGCTATTTATGCAGTTATTGCCATCTTTTGAATGAAAGATGGCTACCGTATGGTGTGTGGCCTCGGTGAATTTCATTTCGGTTAGAGATCTTATGTCATAGGTGCTAATTAAGCAGGGTTTGATTCAAGAAAGTTGTTGAAAGAGAGCGTAAGATTCTAGATTGTACTTCAACTCCCGTTGTGCATTTATAAATTGAGTCAATTGCTGTTCTAGATTCTGATGTTTTTTACATGCGAAGATATAAATGCGTTTCTTTGTAATGTGATGAAATGTTAATTTAGATTTACAAATTTTTGTTCTTGTTTGTATAATTGTATGAAACTATATGTTTTGTTACACCGCATATATGTATTTTGATTTTAGGTCTACGCTGGTATGTTTTGTTACACTAGCATATATCTATTATATCTATTTTGATTTTAGTTGTAACTTTTTGAGTGCAAAATTTAAAGTTTGTAATTCAAAAAATTAGATTATTTTCGAGGACATTTTTGTTTGCTTAAATTTACCAAAATTCTTTAGGGATTTTTTAAAATTTGAATTTAAGTTGTTTAATCTATAGAATTCAAGTGCCTCTGCTTTTTTCAAGGTGTTCAATTCACTTCTGCATTCAAAATGCATTTTAAATAACAAAAAATCACATTTTTTCTTGAAATAGTTTTGCCAAATTCTAATGAAAAAGTCTATTTCTTCTATAAGTTAGACTATGCCTTTATATTTTATACATATTTTTAAATCTTTATACATAATTTATTTATTTATTTTAGTTAATTATATTATTATTATTCATTATTATTATGTTCTAATATGTATATTATACTTTTTATTGGAAAAATGTATATATAACTTTGAAATTAAAACAAATCAACAATTTTTTTTGTTGTTGTAAGTTGGCCCGGACTACATCTTCATCAATGTCATATATCGGCCTATCGGGTGAGGAATCAAGGATGCTTAAGAGCACTCGATCACCGTCTATCTAAGACCCTGTGGACACAATGTAACAATTTGAATTGAATGTATTTATTATATTTTACTTATTATTATTATTATTTAATTGAAATGACATTATTATCGAGTTGCCTTTAGTGTGAATTTTTGGAATCTTTTCCGGTGGGTTTTGCTGGTCTAATTTCTCTAAAATCCAATAGGAATTTATTGAAATCACAAGCTTGATGGGTAATCCCTGCACATTCGAAGTGCCCTAAGAGTTTTTTCAGGGTGTTGAATCCACCATATATGCAGTGAAAAATCCAGTTTAAATCAAAAAGTCACACAAAGACAACTCCCATTATTATTATTATTATTATTATTATTATTGTAAATTAAAATGCTTTTATTATTTTTAGAAAACCAGATTAAATAATAGACATCCAGTGGGCCTGAGGGAAGAAGAGCATCTTGACCTCTACCGCCATATAGACGCTGAACCTAATAACTAAGACCAAACATATACTCCTTGATTCCAACATAGACGAGGAAAACATTTATCACAATAGCATACTATACGAGGAACTGGGACAAAGCCAAGAGCCAAGGCTTCAGGCCTGACACTGCTACCGCAAAAAAACTAAAATGCCGCGCTAGGAAAACCATCTATCCATGTGTGATAAACATTGGACACCAATCAAACAAAAAACCTACCTTCATTCAGAGCTTCACACCAATTGCGAAGCTCTATCCATTTATCACCTTGGAGACAAAAACCCGTCTCTACAACTAAGACTTGAGACCATAAACAAAAAATTAAGACCCATGACCACGAACCCACTAAATCACAGTTTTATGTAAAAAAGATAGTCACCGATCTCATGAAAACCAACAAGAGAGATGCAAGAATAACCAACCACTTTTTACCCATGCCAATCATTCTATGAGGAAGAGATGTTGGTCGGAGCCTGTGCATTGGAACCCAAGGGGGCCAATTGCTCCCACCGCCAGAATCATAGGGTATGTGGCTTTCGTCATGCATAAACCAAGTTGTTATATTATCCACATAAACCTCAGGTTCCTCAACATTCTTTTCACATCTTCAATGGAGGGGAATATGTTATATTTTTCCACTTGCTTGTCTCTTAAAACTAACCTCATAAGCATTTTCATTTGCCAGTGGAGTGCATTCCCTTGATATTTCCAGGTTTTGGAACCCAACTTGACATGTCTTCCAACAATTCCAAGTGCGAGGGAGATTGTCTCTCTTCACCTGCCTTAATCTCCAACTTACAAATCTCTCGGCTCATCTCAAGAGGAATGGCATTAAAATATGATGCCACAGAGTCATCAACAAAAAACTTGGCACCATGTTGGCCAGGTTGAGCTTTGACTCCTCCCCTCTTGCTCCTTCCTCTCTGCTTGAGCGACATCGTAGAAACATGAGAGGGTTCTTTCGCTTCCTTGAAAGAGTTGCTTCTACTTGCAAAAAGACATGACAACCAACTCGACTCTACCTTGGCAAGACCTGGGTACCACCAGATAATGTCGTCACAAAAACAACAAACACAAGAATTGACTTTTGGCCCAGACGCACCAAGCAAGGAGATGAACAACTCCTTATCAACTAGATACTTGACCCCCTTTACCATTGAGCACACCAGGTGAAACCTTAGGACCAAGAAACTACAACACTCAAAACCTCGAAGAGCAATAACTAGACTCAACCCACAACACAAGGCATACTTTGCAACCAACGACACCCAGACCACCCTTAGACTCAAGACCCTAATTTTGACTTCTCCAAGAAGACACAGACCCAACTTCCAAGGCCTAATTGTAGACATAGCCTCCAGAGATTCTAACCCTCAAAATACCAAATATAATCAACAACTGAGACACTAAACCCTAGATTCCTATATTCTCATAAGAACTACACAAGCTAATCAATTTTGAATAAGAAGAGACCAAAATAAGTGCACAAGAGTTGCCACTTCTAACTGCTAACAAGAAATTCCCATGTTGCCTCCTCACATGGATGCGGTCGAGCCAAGAAACTCTCACTAGGTGACCCGATTATGGAGGCTCGAGATTCCAGACCACCCTTCTAAAACGAGAACTCACCACTAACAAGGCCTATCAAATTACGATGGCATAGAAACAAGGGATTCACCCTCTTTACCATAGATTCACCACCAGCGCCTGCTGCACAACTACTGAAACAAAATGACGAGGGATTTCCAGCTCTCCCATCCTATATATCACAAATGCTTTCGACCTCCGTTCCCATCAATTCATATCCTCTTCGCCAACTGGAGGGTAGCATGCTTCTGCATGCTATACACCAAGTGTATATACCCTTCATCAATGCGTAGTTATTACAACAAAGGTGGTGGGCAAAAATTCCCAGACCCCTCTCCTCCCATTATAACACCCTCATCGGGGAGTTATTATTATTATTTGATGTAACTTGGTGTCATTTTATGGATAGTACAACATTTCTCCATATTGATTTGTAGAGCAAATGCTCAAATCTCTCAAGATGCAAACCTCCTTTTGAGTGCGAAAGTTGTGAAGGGTTTGCACCTCTTCCTTTTAGTACTTGGTAGACTTAGAGTTAAGATGTATCTCTACTCTTTTGTGAAAATATTCTAGTGTATATTGTTATATATATATATTTTTTTACGTTTTTATAATTTTTTAATTTATTATTATGGATATACATAGTTTTTTTTTTTTTTTGGTTACGATGTGGTTCACGGGCACCCTGGCCAATGGGTGGCGCTACGTCCACAGAAAAATTTGGGCTGATTGACCTCAAAGGGAATCTAGTCCCGCGCGCACTAGCAAGGTCTGACCCCAAGGGCTTCAGGGAGATTGGACCCCGTGACCTCCCGATGGCGAGGCACTGATTTTCACCAACTGAGCTAACCCTTGGAGCTATGCGATATACATAGTTATCTAAAAAAAACTAATTATTGTAAGTATCAAGTTTTTTATATGTTGATTAATTAAATGCAAATGTGAAGCCCTGAAATATAATGGTCTAATATGATCATTATAAATAGTATTTATTTTTTTTTTATTTATTATTTCTAATATATTTATATCTTAATATAATTTTTTATTTCTCATTATATTTTTATTAATTAAATTTTTAAGTTTTTATATGTTAATAATTATATTATTTGAAATTGATGATTATAAGATGATCATTATATTTAAATTTATTTTATAAATATGTCTATTAATTTTTTTAAAAAAAGTTATAATTATATTATAAAGCAAATCACTTGATAAAAACTTAATTTAATATATTATTTTTTTTATTAAATTAACCTTATGTTTTATTATCATAATTTAATTTTAATTTTAATTTTTATAATCAACATTTTAAGTTGCATACATTTTAATTTTGTTTTTTATAATCAACATTTTTCATATAAAGCCATGAATAAAATTCATGTTAAGCCTCATTGATTCAATACTAAGGCAAACAAACAAAATTGATGTTGCAACTTGTGCATTGTCAAGATGAATCCTATTTTGGAAAGAAACTCCTCTTTTGGAAGATGAATCCTATTTTGGAAAGAAATTCATGGGATATCGTTAGAGAAGATGGAAAACATGCATAATTTTGAAAAATGGAAGGGGTTTTGGTTCTATATCGTGTGAGTGTAGAATTGTCTTAAATTTAAATGTCTTAGAGGTTAAATTTTTTAAAGTGTAAATTTTGTTATTGTTTAATTTTATTATCCACAAAATGTGAAGAAATACTCCAGGTCTTAAATTTAAATGTCTTAGAAATTAAATTTTTTAAAGTGTAAATTTTGTTATTGTTTAATTTTATTATCTACAAAATGTGAAGAAATACTCCAGGGTTTCTGTGCTTCATTCTAATTAAAAAATAAAATAAATAGATTAAACCGTAAGCAATTTGATCTCTTTCTATATTGGAGTTTAAAGTGGATCCCCTGTAATTTATTTTCTTTAGATATTGTGTTTTTTTGTAAGCTTGGTAGATCTCTATGTATTTCTATTTTGAAAAGAAATTTTCACAACCATTTGATGTTGTAGGAGGTTTTCTTGCCCGTAGGAAACCAGGTATCCACCTATCAGTTTTAAATCTTGTCCAAAATTTAAATAAGTTCATTGCTATCCATCTAGCAGTATTGTATTGGCTATCTATTCTACTGTCTCTACTTATCAAAATAAAAATAAACATAATTATGTTGTTCATAGTCAAAACCATTTTTGAATCCACTTAGTTCACTGTGTCACTCCTCATTAGAGGATATTACTGATGCAGGTGCCTTTGCACTGGATCCTGGCATCTCGCTTCGCTGCTCAATTCTCCATTTCAGGTCTGTCAAAGTTTGTTCAATTCTACCCAGTGCTAGGTTGTTCCTGTATGTCTGGATCTGGATAGCCACTATCTCCCGTAATAGTTTTGCACAGACTAGGTCCTTTTCTTTGTTCTGATTCTGTGCCTCTGTTTCTTCTCTCACTGCATGCTCATGCTTTTGGTGTAGGGTCATGGCTTGAGCCACCACATTCTTCATAATCCAGTATCGCTGTACGGTTTGCTTGAACAGTGAGTGCCTCCCTTGAGTGGACCCTGGGTCTGGAACCATGCTTTTCCATTCATTCATGGGGATATCTCGGTATTTAAGATTGGCTCTTAAATCTCTCTCCCAACTCGCAATCTGATATCTGAATTCCAGCAGATTTCCTTCCACATAGGCATCGATGATTTTCTTCATGTGTTCCCCATCTGATTTCCTGCCTCTTTTTTTTGTTGTCCACTTGTTCCCTCCTCCTTCTTGGTTCCTTTGTTTCCTCTTTTGGGGGCCATTTTGCTCCATGTTTGGGTGCTGCTGTCTTGTGTCTGGTGTGTTTTGTCTTGGTTAGAGTTCTTACTCTGGTGTATTGGATTACCTATCTCAAAATCGATGCATTTATCAGCTTTATGGTTTTGACAGAGTTTAATTCTCCAATTGCTCTTTTTCTTTCCTTTGTTTGTGCCTTCTATCTTCTGGTTTCTAGCCAGGGTTTGTGTACCACCTATCTCCTTGTTTCCAGGCGATTTGGGTTTTGTGACTGCTAATTTCTTTTTTAGGGTCAAGTTTCTCTTAGGTTTTCTTCCCTTAACCCCCCCTTTACAACTTTCTAAGCCTTTCCATTCCTTTCTCCTCGGTCCCGAGTTTTCCTCCTCAGATGGGATCAAGGTAATTTTCTTTTCCCACCTTCCCCGTGGTTTCTCAGACGTTTCTACAAGGTTCCTGGTGCAACTCCTCTCTTCCCTCTTAGGATGCCTAAATTCCGACATTCCTTTGGTCCTTAGGCTTTTCCCTTCCCAGGTTTCTTCCCTAATAGCTATTGTCACAATCCCCTCCATTCCTAAGAGCCTAGCCTGGATTGAGAGCCTGCGGGGGATACTGCTCGCTGATTTTGCAGGCTGGCTCTCTCCCTTTCTGGGTGTTAGCTCTTGCCTCCCTTTTTCTTTGTTCAGGGATTGCTTATGGTCTGTAGGATTGGTGTCTACTGCTCTGGGAATTCTGGAGTCTTTTCCCTTGTTTTTGTCTATCATAATCTATGAGCTAAGCTAATTATCAATCTTCTTGCTACAGAGACTCATGATGTTTACAGAGTTGGGGGTGAAGGGGCTACATACCTGCTTACCGTGCGGTAGCTTCTTCTTGCTGCTTCCTGCGTCGTCACTCTGCTGCCACCTCCCTTCTCGCCACCTTTCCTCGTCTTCGTCTACATGCAAAGCGCTGTTTGCGAGTTTTCTTTGGCTTTAATATCTCTCTTACTCTGACCCTTGTCTCTTACCGACATCTGGCTGTCTCGGTTACCGGCATGGATCCATTCGAGCTCGTCTCGGGGTGCTACCATCCTGTTCTTTCTCCCGTTGTCTTTCATTAATTCCCACCTTCTCCCGGCTGCTCTTGTCGTGTCACTTCTGACCTCATTCTGCCACTTGGTGTCCTTCCTCTGCCCGCCTCTCTGTTCTCTGTCCTGCCCACCTCTCTGTCAGTTTGGTTCTTTCTCTCCCTTGTACTCATGGGGTGCGTACCTTCCCCGCCCTGCTCCGTCAGCTGCCCGATTTCCTGTCTTCTCATTTCATTCTCTGCGTCTGTCCTTTCCTCCAGCTATCCTCGTCCTTCTTCCCAGTCTCTCCTCTGCGGTCTCTCTAGATTTCCTCTTCTGTTCGTATTTCCTTCCTTATCCTTTTCAAGTAGTTGTCTCAGGTCTGCCATTTCCTCCTTCTGGCTTAGCTCGGCCTCGCTTTCATCCAACGACCTTTCTCCATTTCTACATCTCCAATTCGCCAAGCTGTCTGCTGGTTTGTTTCCTTTCTTTCTCACATGGGTCGGAAGGATGTAGGCTACCTTTCGCAGTAAGTTGCTTATTTCTTCCACTAACTAGGCCCTTCTCCAACTTCGACTCGTTTTTTCCGCTGAAGTGCCATTCTGTATGTTGGCTTCAAAATGTCATACAAATATCACTCATTACCATACATTTTTCACCTATGCTTCCATTATATCACTCATTATTCACTACCATGTCACTTCATTTTCCCTATTGTTCATCATTAATG
>APFE030287828.1:74054-103674 GCA_000404065.3 Pinus taeda | reverse complement strand
ACATGTTATCACATGACATTAAAAACCAAGGGGCATTTGAGTCGTCAAAATCACTTGGGGATCGCACTCGACGTGAGCTACACTAGCCCTTAACATGGCTAGATTTTTGCCCACAAAGTTTCAAAATGATGGCCTTCACAACACAAAGTGACTTAACAATACATCCCACCACTGTAAATTCTACGCCCCGTGGAAAATTATTTTCTCATATAATAATATTAATAATAATAATAAAGAATTAATTTTAAAAGAAATAAAAGTAGCTTTAATTGTGCATTTAAATTTATGTTTCTGAGTGACAAAGAAAAATTAAAATGTCCAATTATGGGTTGTCAAATGGTAAGACATTCGAGGTCGAACGTTCCCTCTAAGTGGCATAAATGTAGGATAAGGGAGGTATCACACATGGCCATCATTTGCCAAGTATTAACTTGCCTTTATCATAACTCTAGTGAGCACTATCTTACCACACTGAGTTTTGAGTGTTATCTGCATAAGGTTAGGTACATTGAGTACAATGATATCATGGTTGAGGTTGGTCTCTTAATTCAAAGGAGTGGTCACTAGAAGTATAGTATGAATTATAACTCTACCTCCTAGAAAAATGATGTGGTAGTCCTTCCTCTTCTCGAAGTGTCTAAAGAGGAAGCTAGTGTTATAATCTCTCACATCTCTTTCTCGTTTTGATGTGTCATTTTAGTTTGTGGTTAAGTTTGGTTATATAAGGTTGGACATGCCATCCTTTTCTATTGAGTTGGCATTCAACTTTGATTTTTTTTTGTAGATATAGTGTGAAAATGGAGGTTCCTTAGCTCTTTCATGGCCATTAGTTTGTTTCACTTTGTCAAGGTATATGCCTATTCTTTTCTTGATGCTAGTCTCAACTTCTTCTTAAAGTCTAGTTTTTTGCTTAGGCCTCTCTCTCCTTTGTTTCCTCATTTCTTTTCATTTTATCCCCCCCAGGTTCTTGTTTTTCCACATCAACTTTGGGCAATTTTGAACTCTGTCTTCCACCCCTCTTTTATTTGGAAGCCTTTTTTTCGTCACCCTCTTGGTGGAGGGTCTCTGGCCCTAGCTGTGACTCTCACTTGTGCTTTAAGTTTGTGTCCCTTGTGTTGTTTTAGATCAAACAAAGAGTCAATTCATTCCCTGATAGGTACAAGTTTAAGATGGATGTACCCTTGGCATTAAAATAAAAAAAATATAATTACATTGTATTGAAAAATGAAAGCATCAATATATCTTGATTTGATTATGAACAGATGTTCAAAATTGTTTTTAAACATGGCATTAGAAAATGACACATCAATATATCTTGATTTGACTTTAAATAAATGTTAATTTTTTTTTCAAATCAATAAAATATATAGGGATATTTCTTTTGTCCATCTTCATGTTTGTATCATAGCACTCTTAATAATTAATTCTTTGAAATTTACAGTCATTCTTAAGAGAATTCACATAAATCATTTTTAATATATTATCATAAATTATATTTTAATAAACTAGCATAGATCCATCATAACCTTGAATCATCAAGTGCTGAAAGTATCATATCTCTTGAGGTGTACACTTTTCTTCAAGTTCTGTACTCATAAAAAAGTTTGCACTTAGAGAGATTTCACGCCTCTAGGCACTTGATAAATTAGGGTTAAAATGAAATCTATGCAAAATAAAAAATTCAATCAATCATTATTAGTATTATTATTATTATTATTGACATATTGTAAAATTAACAATTTTTTATTTTTACTTTTAATTCTAACTTTTTTTTTTGTCCCATAGAAAAAATTGTAACTTTCATTTAATAAAAACAAAAAAATCCATTTTGTATGTGCATCATCTGCACTCTAAGAAATAACCATCAACCCAAGAGGCCAATGAAGATCTGTCAAAATATGGACAAAATTTTGTCATATGAGGCATGTAAGTTCATATATACATCTATACAAAAAGTAAAAAAAAAAAAACTATATTAGGAGAGCTAGCTGTAAAATCATGAATCCTATAGTGTGCCCTCCATGAAGGGTCGATGATAAGAAACATGTTCCTATCCATTTAAATAATCTAAGATCTGCCATCGTCCCATAGCTTGAGCAATGCCTTCTTTAGATAGGGTGTCAATGCTTGTGTTCCTTTCTTTGTAAATATGGCAACATGAAACAATCAAAAGATTGTTTTAAAAGATGAATTTCCTCAATAATTTGATATACTGCGTGCTTGTGACATCTCACAGTGTTATTGAACCAATTTACAACATTCATCGAATCATGGAAGATTTGTATTCTGTGAACATCTAGCTCAATGGAAAAACAAAAGAAGTAACTTAAGAATCATGAGTTTTGAGAAACTATTTGTGCCAGGGCCCAAACCACTTTTCAACTTGTAGAAATGATTTTGGGAGGTATATAACACAACTTCCCCACCACAAGTATCATTTTCAAGCAACACATTGTCAAAATAGGCCCACAAATAAGATTGATCCATCGATTCTTCAACAAAGATACATGTTTTGGGGGAAGAGTCTGAGATTTCCGACATGGAGAATATTGCAATGGCTTGTGCAACCATGCAGTTCAGGATGTTTGACTGACCCTGAAAGACTTCCTCATTTCTTGCAAGCCATATCCCCCAAGAAAGGATGAGGGGCAGACACTTGTATGTTTTTGGGCATATATTTTTCCACCATATTTCCCATGTGTTTGAATAAGACACTCCCTGCCATGCTAGAGTGATGTTTAGAGTGATTCTGGTAGTATCCCATACAACTTGTGCAAAGGGGTAGGATACAAATAAATAGTTTACAGTTTCTTCTACATTCTTACATAAGGGGCACCATTTGGGGCCTAGAAAACTTCTCTTACATAAATTGTCACCTATAGGGACTTTATTCTCCAAAATACACCATTCAAAGAGGTGAGATTTCGCTGGCCATGTCACTTTCCACAACATTTCCACCACCATGATAAAATCTTAGGCCTTTTATTGTCAATAAGGAAAACATATCCAACCTTAGGAGAGTAGATTAACGTGGGAAGAGTTTAAGTTATTTGTGTACTTATGTCATTAATCCCATAAAACCTGAGGGAGTTAAAGCTGGTGTGGAGCTTGCTAGCCCTGTACCCAAATGGAGCATCTTCCATTATCTGCCCACTGTGCTAGAGAATTTCATCCAATAGAATGCAAGTAGGCCACAAGATATGGGGACAAATTATAGTGTTCATTGCATCCCAACCAGGGGTTCTCATCAATACACACCTGCTCACCATTTCCAATCTTCCAGACCAGGCCCCTTTTAATCACATTGAAGGAATGAATAACCACCTTCCGGATAACCGAAATGTTTGCTCTGTTCTTGTTTCGAAATATGATCTAGTCCACAATGGATATGTGGCGAATGTACTTCCTATGAACTACTTTAGTCCATAGACTCTAAGAAGAGATCAAGCGCGATCTAACCTTTGCAGCGAGAGCTTTAGAAAAGAGGTGGATATTTTTTAGCCCCCGACCTCCCCATTCTTTAGGCAACGAAATCTGGTCCCATTTGACCTAAGAAAATATTATGCCCTGCTTTTTACTAGCCCACAAGTAGATGGAACAAATTTTGCTTATATTTGTAAGAATACCTTTCGGGATCCATGAAAGTGAGGACCATAAAACAAAGATTGCTTCAAGGACGAATTTGGTGAGAATTAACAGACCCACTCGAGATAGCCATCTAAAACTCCACGATTTTAAGCGCTTCTCAATCGTTGCAAGAAGCCAACACCAATTTATTTTTCGATAATTATTTAGTTTGAGATTTTTAATTCTAACTTAAAAATATAAATATAAATTATTAGTGTTAAGATGAATATACTATATAAAAAATGAAAATTAATTATATAATTTATTCATAAAATAAACTTTTTTATTTGTTTTTTAAATTTTAGTTTTAACTAAAATTAAAATTTAAAGTGAAGTATATATATTTTTATAAAGTAACATTTTTTTAATTTAGTAATTAAGTACATATATTTTATAAATAATTTTATTTTATTTAATTATTTTTTATATATATATATTATATATATATATATATATATATATAAAGTATATATATATTTTTTTAAATTTAATTTTAAAGTTTACTTATATTATTAATTTTTTATTTGAAATTTAGTTGTATTTTTTTATTTATTGAAATTTTAGTTGTATTTTTTTAGTGTAAGTTATTTTTCTGTTAATTTTATATGTTAGAGAGGCACCTGATGCGACAATTCATTTTACTTAAAAATAAGTTACATTTTATGATGAGAGATTTGCCACTACTATTATTATTTCATAAATGCCAACAAGTCAATTACAATGTACCTCTAGGGTTACAAAACCCCTAAGAAAGGATGAGGGGCAGACACTTGTAATTTTTTGGGCATATATTTTCCACCATATTTCCCATGTGTTTGAATAAGACACTCCCTGCCATCCCTGAGTGATGTTTAGAGTGATTCTCGTAGTAGCCCATACAACTTGTGCAAAGGGGTAGGATAAAAATAAATGGTTTGCAGTTTCTTCCACATTCTTACATAAGGGGCACCAATTGGGGCCTATAAAATTCTCTTACATAAATTGTCACATATAGGGACTTTATTCTCCAAAATACACCATTCAAAGAGGTGAGATTTTGTTGGGCATGTCACTTTCCACAACCGTTTCCACCACCATGATAAAAGCTTAGGCCTTCTATTGTCAACAAGGAAAACATATCCAACCTTAGGAGAGTAGATTCCATCTGCAACATGTGCATAGTCTAAGGAATCCTCTCTTTTCCTAATCCGAATGTGGGAAGAGTTTAAGTTATTTGTGTACTGGCGTCATTAATCCTAGAAAACCTCAGTGAGTTAAAGCTGGTGTGGAGTTTGCTAACCTTGTACCCAAATGGAGGATCTTCTATGATATGCCCCCTATGCTAGAGAATTTCATCCAATAGAATGCAAGTAAGCCACAAGATCTGGGGACAACTTGTAGCTTTCATTGCATCCCACCCATGGGTCCTCATCAATACACACCTGCTCACCATTTCCAATCTTCCAGACCAGGCCCCTTTTAATCACATTGAAGGAATGAATAACCACCTTCCGGATAACTGAAATGTTTGCTATGTTCTTGTTTGATAATTTGATCTAGTCCACTATGGATAGGGGGCGAATGTACTTCCGAATGACCTACTTTAGTCATAGATTTTGAGAAGAGATCAAGTGCCATCCAACCTTTGCAGCGAGGGCTTTAGCAAAGAGTTGGATATTTTTTAGCCCCCAATCCCCCATTCTTTGGGCAATGAAATCCGGTCCCATTTGACGTAAGCAAATATTATGCCCTCATTTTTGCTAGCCCACAGGTAGATGGAACAAAATTTGCTTATATTTGTAAGAATACCCTATGCTATCCATGAAAGTGAGGACCATAAAACAAGGATTGCTTCAAGGACTGATTTGGTGAGAATTAGCTCACCCACTCGAGATAGCCATCTAAAACTCCATGATTTTAAACACTTCTCAATCTTTACAAGAAGCCAATACCAATTTATTTTCTGATAATTGTTTGGTTTGAGATTTTTAATTTTAACTTAAAAATATAAATATAAATTATTAAAGTTAAGATGATATACTTTAATAAAAAATAAACTATTATTATTATAATCATAAACACATTTTTATTTTATTTTATTTAGTTTTAACCTTAAAATTAAAATTTATATTTTATATATATTTTTATAAGTATAATTTGGTATATGTATATATAATTTTTAATTCTAATAAAAATTTGTATATATAATATATATATATATATATATTATATATAAATATATATATATATATATATAATTTTTATTCTAAATTAAATGATTGATTGGCATTTTATTTCAAGTCAAATTTCTATTTTTTTGCTTTAAGTTTATTTTAAATTTAACTTATTTTTTAATTTTATTTATTTGATATCTTTTTTGTATTTTTTTAAAGTGTAAGTGATTTAATTTTAATTTTAATGTTATTTAACACTTTTTTGATAACAACTCCGCATTTATGCGACAACTCATTTTGCTTAAAAATAAATTACATTTTATGATGAGAGATTTACTGTCACTATTATTATTTCATAAATACCAACAAGCTAATTACAACATATCTTCAAAGATTAGCCTTAGGGGATAACTCAATTTGTCAAGTTCCCGTTGCTAAATATCTTGCCAATTGGGAGGTCTGAGGGTCAAATCTCCCCGACGCCCTTGGTGTTAGGCCGATTAGGCTTGTTGAGATAAGTTGGTTGGTAGATCCCTTCCGGTGGATCTGCCCCGATTATTACCCGTTGATGTAGTGGTCACTTAGTGACAGTGAACCACAAGTTGAAAAACATATCTTCAAAGACTTAAATCTAGGGAAACAAATTGTTCATTGAACCACTCAAGCTAAGATCCTTTGACCACATTAATATTAATTTCTTTTTTTTCAATTCCTTTTTTAAAAGAAATTTACATAGTTTACATAACTGTAGAGATTGTTCCATGAAATTGCTAGTTTAAACCAAAAACACAAAAAAGCCAACAGTTAGAGAGCCAGAAGTTCCATCTGCCCTTGTGAAAGAAACTAGATGAGTCGTAAAAAAAAACATAAGAGCAAAAAAGAGATGATAACATCAGAAGAACTAAGAGGAGGTCTGCCACTGTCCCTGCCCTTGCCTCCTTGCCGAGGTCTACCCCTCTAATCGAGATAGCAGAATTGTGACTGCGTGCTCCCTCTAGGATTTAAATGAAGAATGACATTATGTTGGGCCTTATAATCTTCGCTGCAGATGGGTGATTGTAGTGGACCGAGGGACATGTGTGGTGCATTGGGGCAGGGCATTCAAGTTTCCACCATGAACTTATTTTAACCTAGAACTAATTATATAATACAACTTGAATGAGCCTAATGGTTAAGAGCATGTGTTTCCTCATAAGAGGTCACAGGTTCAAAACCAGAGGGGGGTAGAGTATGTATGCCTTCGTAGACTTAGCAGTGAAATTATTGCGCGGAGGTGGGTCCCTTGTCCCACAAACAAAGGGGTCTCATACACCAATTTGGTGTCTGGCGCTGCACGGAGGTGGGCCCCTTGTCCCACAAACAAAAGGGTCTCATACACCGATTTGGTCTCTCGGGTCTCACAAACAAACAAAGGGGTCTCATACACCAATTTGGTGTCTGGTGCTGCACGGGGGTGGGCCCCTTGTCCCACAAACAAAAAGGTCTCATACACCGAGGTGGGTCCCTTGTCCCACAAACAAAAGGGTCTCATACACCAATTTTGTGTCTAGTTTGTTTCCATGATATTGCCTAACAAAAAGGTCTCATACACCAATTTGGTGTCTAGTTTATTTTCATAATATTGTCAGCACTATACGAAGGTGCACTTATAAATTTATTTAATATTTTGAGATATCATGTCTTGAATGTATGAATGGACATATAGTAGTTATTGTATAAATAAAATATTTAAAATTTAAAATTTTTATTATCTTAAGTGATTTTTATGGTAAGTTATATTATTATTATTATTGGTGGTGGTTTATAATTAATTTTTTTAAATTTATTATTATGTTCAGAAGAATCAACAAGAATTTGATTCTTACTAATACATTAATAATTTTTAGGTTAAGTGTTGATTTCCACTATTATCATTATAATTTTGTGTGAATGGTGATGTCAACTTGCAGCTGCAAAAGGTAAATAACCTCAGATTTGAACATGTATACTTATATTTACTTTACATTTTCATGGGTTTGCCAAATAAACTCTCTAGGGAATTCAATTTTATTATTATTATTAATTATTTTTATTAAATTTATTATGAAACACAAAATGAGATGAAACGAATTTGCAGCCATTTCAGAAACAGAGATCGTTGCAAAAATAGAGGGCTCGTGGAATTTTTGCAAATAAGAGTGCTTTAAACAAGTCTGAAACAGAGCAAAAAAAACAAACTTCGGCAGGGGATCCGTGTTAGTGAAACATGTAGGCAATAAATCCCTTATTTATACTTTAGCATCCTAATAAAACATTGAATGATGTAAAGATGATGTGCTATATGTGTGATAAAAAGATCCATGCCATCATTTAATGATTAAAAAAGTGGAATAATCAACCACCATAATATATAAACAACCATGCAAAGTTAAATCAATGGCAGATGAAGTGGATAGAATTCTTACAAAGTCATTCATGTTGGAGCGTCCGTATGGAGATCGCATTTGGTTGCTGAAGCATTGAACAGAAGAACGAAATGGTTTACCATGACAATGGAAATTGCAGACTTGAAGGAAATAAATAATTTGTATGAAACTAATGCAGATTTTCCTCATGTTTCGAAAGTTGGTTGCAAGAAGGTTGCAAGAAAATATGAATTAGTGACTGAACTCCATTCTTGGACTATTTTATCCAAGAATGAGAAGAAATGGATTGAGAATTGTAGAACTTGTCAGCTTGTAAGAGAAATAATCAAAATATTAAACTGTACACACCATTCCGAATGCTGGATGCACCATGGGAATGTATTAGCATGGACATTGTGTTGGGATTGCCGAGAACCCAATCAGTTAATGATTCTATTTTGTAGTTGTTCATAGATTTTCCAAATAACACATTTTATTCCTGGTAAGAAAACGGGTGTTGTGACACACATTGTTGTTTTGTTCTTTGGAGAGATTATTCGTTTACATGGTTTGCCAGGAAGCATAATCTCAAACAAAGATAGCAAGTTTATTGGTCATTTCTGGAGGACCTCATGGAAAATACTTGCACAAAATTGCAGTTCAGTGCCTGCATATCATCTGATGAGCAAGCTGAGGTAGTTCATGGAAGCCTTGGAAATCTATTAAGACGTTTAATTGGAGAGAATAGTGGGATTTGGTGTTGGCACATGCTAAATTCTTGTAGAAGAATTTTGGTGAACATGTCTACAAGGAATAGTACTTCCGATATTCTGATGGTAGGTCACTCACTGATTTGGCTTGCTTGCGAGGAGTGTAAATGCGGAGTCATTCACTGAGCATATGAAGGAAATGCATGAGCAGGTAGGTGTAGCAACAGAGGTAGGTGTAGCAACAGTGGCAATAGCCCAATTGGAAATGGCTTGTGCAGTGTTATTTGGGAGCGGGAGCGAAAGCAGGAAGTGTTTCAGAAGCTGTCTGTTTGGGAGGGAATCCAGAGCGTTTTTTATATAATATATATATTTTTTGTATTTTTTATATTTTCATATATATATGTCAACAAAAATATGTAGAATAATGAATTAGATATAAACAACATAGATCAAACCATATAACAACAATCATTTAGAAGTTATAATCTTCATCAACCACGTCCACAAGTGAGTAACATAGTAACATACAACATATTGAGTCTCATGATTCACCAATCTTAAAGTTTTAAGCTTTCAAAATTCAATATATAACATTTATCATCATTGATCACCAAAGTTGTACTTGTTAGCTAAGTGTAACCATTACAACAAATAATATGTAACATGAAATGAAATGAAACAACTTTCAACTTTCATGAAGCATCATATTTATAATTCATTGCTAATGAGTTATAATTGCAAACTTCAAACTTAAATTGTCATATATTGTTTAAAAAATATCATAATAAATATGAAATAGTCAATAGTTATAAAAGCTACTAGAAACTAGAAAAGAGAATTAAATCTATTATCTATTTCTTATGCTTGGGCCTCTTGCCACCATGAGAAATGTCTCATTTTTTAGTCTTGTTGGAAAATCAAGATCTTTGTCATTAATATCACCCTCTAAGCATTAACATAAGATAGAAAAAGCATAGCATGTTTGAGTGATGAGTACATTTTTAGGAGGGTCATGATAGAGGAGTTCGACAACCAATGTCACTAACATCAATGTACATAGGGGTATTGGTGCTCTTGATTAAATACGAGTTCCATACCCTAATACATGACAAAATTCAATGGAAACATTGCAATCCCCCAATCCTGAAATCCTAAAAAACTGAAACTGATAAGTCTGCTGGATTTTGAATAAAATATAAAATTCTAGTTTTTTCATATGAAATCTAATGAAGCTGGAACCAATCTCAAACATCTTGAGTCATTTCATGGTAGATTCATAAACATGACCATGAATAGCATATCAATACTAAGGCCTAGACTTGATCATTAAACTGCCCCACTAAAAAATTATTTGTTTCTTTAAAAAAAATTGAGCATGCTCCCGAAATTGCTCCCTTTTCGGGAGCGCGCTCTTGACCCGCTCCCGAGTCACTCCCACCCAGAGCGCAGAGTGGGAGCGGGATCCACCAAAAAGGCTCCCCTACAACACACTGTGATGCTTATAGGGACCGTTTATTAACGTATTATAGCTAACTAGGCCAGGCCTGCCACCTTTCTCTAACATCTTTTGAAGGAGCTCCATGGCTTTATCCACGTTACCCACCTTGCAAAACCCAGAAGTTAATGCATTAGAAGTGAATTCATCGGGCTGATGACCGATTTGCACCATATCATCTAGAAACCGGACAGGTTCTTGAACCTTCCCTTGTTTGCAGAGACAATCAATAAGAGCATTGTATGTGATAACATGTGGATTATACCCCTTGTGTATCATCTCATGAAGCATTTCGGTGGCATTCTGCCACTGCTCTTCCTTACAAAAACCACTAATAAGCATGGTGTATGTAACAACATCAGGGTATATGTTGTTGGTGGGCATTTCACAGAAGATATTCCTAGCCTCCTCCAACTTGCCTTTCTTACATAAACCATAAATAAGTATATTGCATAAACCATAAATAAGTATATTTGTATGTAACCACATTAAGGCATATGTTTTCGTTGGCCATTTCATTGAAGAGCTTCCTAGCTTCGTCTAGACCGCCTGCTTTGCAAAGGCCATGAATCACAGTATTAAATGTGTTAACAACGGGGTTATGCCCTTCTCTTAACATATGGTACAGAAGTTTCTTGGCCTCTTCGAACTTACCTTCTTTGCATACTCCATCAATGAGAATGTTAAACGAGATTGTTTCAGGTTCATGGCTCTTTTGCAGCATAATGGCTAGCAACCCAAACGCCTCGGAGAATTTCCCCGTCTTGCAGAAACCATATATTAGGGGATTATATGTAAGAATATCAGAAGCATGCTGTTTGCTCACCATTTGATTGAAAAGTCTGACAGCGTCCTCCAGTCTGCCATTCCTGCAAAGCCCTTTGACGAGGGTATTGAAGGTTACAACATCTGGAACATAGCCATGCGCTTCCCTTCCTTCAAACACTTTGAATGCATAATCCAGTCTACCTGTTTGACCGTGACAGTTGATGAGAATGTTCAAAGTTGTGTGATCTTAACAAAAGGTTGCAGGTGATGAGACTGGGATGGATTCAGATTTATCTGTAAGCACATGCTTGAAGGTCTCCACTGCCTCTGTAAGCCTGTTATCCTGACAAGCACATGGTTGAAGGTCTCCACTGCCTCTGTAAGCCTGTTATCCTGACAGAACGTTTTAATGCGCGTGTCTGCAATGGCATTGGAAGTGTAAGCAATGCTTAAGAAGATAACATTTCTTCTTCCATACGGAAAGAATTGTCAGGTGAGGAGATCGCAAGGCAGGTTGAGATTGAAAGGTAGCGTAAAAACACTTTGTCATGTAAACGCGTAATCTAAATAGTCAATTAAACTATTTAAACCGGGGAAAGTTATTTTGTTGTTGCTTTTTTTGGGGTGAAATCTGGTTGGAATAAAAAAAAAATCCAGGTTATCGGATGCTCTAATTTTGTTGGGATGATATTAAATTTAATCCATTTGTCATGTTAAAATATAATTTTTGATTTCTAACGTTAAAAGAATACAAATTTATAATTTTGTAAAATTCCAACAACTATATATATATATATATATATTTTTTTTAATTTATTTATTTATATTTTTTGCCACGCGGGGAAGGGATGAAGCCCCCGCTGAAAAATCACATTTATATACATATTACACCTTATCCAGTCACATCGTGTCCACGTCATAGCCGTCAAATCAATCGGAATAAGCCAGAATCCGCCGATAAACACCAGCATCTGCTGCACAATAGGAATCGATCGTGGCCAGGGTACTAGTAAACGACTTCCCCGACCACTATGCCATTCACCTCAAGTGCAACAAAAAATATATTTCAACCTAAAGGCCATGCCAAAAACTAATTCAACATTGTTTTCCGAGTATGATCATGAATATTAAAATGCTTCACTAATTCAACATTGCTTAGCTAGTGTGATCGTGAATATATCCAATAAGATCAATATGAGATTTTTTCTTAGAAGGTCTTGATCATGACAATATGTCATGTTAGAGATTTTAGAATTAAATTGGAATATTAAAATATGTATTTATTTAGTATTTTAATAAAAATATTATATTATAGTGGTTAATTAAGTCGTAGTTTAAAAATTTATAAATTAATTTAAAAAAATTGGAAATTTTAGCAACATTATGAAATTTTTGAAAATCTGGATTATAGTTGTCAAACTTCAGGATTTTGAGTACCATAGGGGTTTTTGATGGCAATGAATCTATTTCCACCATCAAAAAAATGATTCAAACTCTTTAGCATTTTGATTTTTTGAAATTTTTTTCACCGGATTCCGGCAAGATAACTGTGGTCCGGTCTATTTTGTGGCGTTGGTAGACAACGTCATTAATCAATAGTGAAGATAGTAGTTATTTGTTTTTATCTATAAATGAGGGTTGACTTATCGTTGTCATCGCACGAAAACTATGTCACTTAAAATGATTCATTGGTGGTTTGTAATGGGACAAATTTCCATCTTTAGATGCTTTTAGGTGTTGGGCATTGACTTATTTCCTTGTCCTTGAGGAAGATGAAACCCTCTATTTTTGGTCCTACTCCAAAACCAAAAAGTAATTTTAGTCTCAATAATATATGCAAGAAAGTTAGTGTGTCTTGTGGTCATTGTTACAACTACCTTCATTGAGGTCATGTGCTTTTTAGTAGTATTTACACTTAATCCATACATAAAATCATGTAGTACACTCCATTACAATTTGACCTCATGCCCATGAGATCAAATATGAATGTACTTATAAACCCTTTATTTTTTAATATGAGTTTATGTTTGACTTATTAAAAAAAATGTGAGTTGTGCTCTTGTCCATTAATGACCATCAATGTCTGATGGTGTTGCCATTAGTGACAAAGGGGGAGATTGTTGGATAGTTTGTTGCCATTGATGTCAAAGGAGGTATGACAACCTAATAATTTGTTGGATGACAAGTTTATAATTGGTGTCAAAGGAGGCATGACATCTTGAGGATCTTTGAGCATTTGTTTGACGACAACCAGTGCCATAGGAGGTATGATATCCCTTTTTTTAAGAGTGTTTGTTGGAGCCATGTTGATCAAACAAGTATGTAGATGGTTTGGTTGAGTAACCCTCTTTGAGAGCCTTATGACGGTATACTACACTTGGTCCATCTCCTCCAGAATGAGGAGAAAAACTAGTTTGAAAATCTACAATGGAGAAAAGGGGCCAAACCCCAAAATTGTTAAACTTCATACAACTCTAGGGAAAATCTATGTTCCTATGGGCAATTGGTGGTTGTTAGTGCGTGAATATGTGTATTGTATAACATTTTAACCATTGCGCAACTCTAGAGTGAATCTTGTGGTTGTGGGCAGCTTGTGGTTGACTTGTGATGGATAGAACACAAACCTACATGGTATTTAACGAAGGTCGTGCCTCCCCCATGCCTTTCGACCTCTACCACATAGAACCTCTCCCACCGATAAAAAATTGACACATGGTTAGCGTAACCCCTCCAACGTGGAAAGTGTCAGGTGGACCTTCCAATGTAGGTGGATGATGACATGGACCCTCTAACGTAGATGCAGTCACATAGGATTGGTGCTAGGTGGCAGCATGAGAATGGCACACAGGTACAAGTGGATGATGACATGGACTGAGATGTGGATGATGATATGGAAGTGTGAAAGGGGTGCCATGTGGCTTGTTGATTCAACATGTTTGGGTGGTCAAGTGGGCCATATTTGGGTGACACATGACACCACTTAGTGTGGCATGATGACATCATGCTTACATCAACATTTGTTTATCTATGGACGATTAAGCCCTCAGACTCTACGCACAATCATATGGAGAAAAGGGTCTAGCCCTTAGCCCTTGAGGCTAACCTAAACAAGTTTTTGGTCATATGGAATAGCTACATTGTGTCGACTCAAATCCATAAAGGGTGTGACGATTTGGCACCTATGTATAAATACATGGGCGCATGGAGCGGTAACGATGTGTTTTTTCAATGAACATGAATGGCATACATTATGGCTAACACAAAGCTTTGGAATGTTTGTGGTATGTTTGGTTGTGAGTTTGAATTTGGTCAAGGGTTGTTTAATATGTTTGTCTATGACCCAACGAATTGATAAACCTTTTGTGCCTAGGGTTTGATCACGAGACATGATGGCATAAGTGGTGTCGAGCTTTTTCACTCTAAGGATGGCCTTAGGTTCGACTCCTACACTTGTGGTTTTATTATGGTTTGAGATCAGATTTCACTCCAATATGTTTATCTGACCATAACATATTGAGAAACATATAGTAGCATAGTGGCGGTGGTGCTAGTGTAGTGGTGGTCACGGGTTCGAATTCAATCATATGATCAAAAATAATTTTGGTAGCCTGGTTAAGTGCATTGAAAAGGTTCTTTCTGTTGATTGGGCGTCAGAGAGGTGCATCCTGTAGACCGTGGATCAAAAAGGTGCATTTTGCCAAACTGTTAATTTTTATAATGTCTTATGGGTTAATTCGAGGCCCCAAATTGATTTTTGAAAAAGGGAAATGGAAAGATTTTCTTTGTGATCTGAAAGGAGGACACGAAAAAGTCATGAAGACAATTTTTTTAAAAGCAAGAGGCTATATTTCTTTTATAGTTGTCGAAATGTTTTAGGGCTTATGAATATTTTTAGTCTTGGTGATCAAAATGATAAATGAAGAAGATGCTACTATTCATGATTGAAGAATACGTTGAGGTTTCATTGATATGATCAGATTTGTAAGGGGTATTTATTGTGTTTCGAATTTGTGGATCCAATTTGAAAAATTGTGAAAATTAGTCCACTATGTTTTGGTGAAGGAGGTGGGTTCCTCCATTAGAGGTTGGTGCCTCATCAAGTTGGATCCTACAACAGAGGTTGGTGCTTCATCAACTTGGAGCTTACAATAGAGGTTGGTGCCTCATCAAGTCAAGGCCTACATCAGGTTGGTGCCTACATCAAGTTGAGGCCTACAACAAGTTGGTGCTTGCATATCTTTGGGAGTTGGAGCTTCTAGCATGTTGGTTCCAAGAAATTGATTTTGGGGGTTGGTGCCTCTAACAATTTGGAGCCTACAAATTGATGTAATCAAATACTAAAGATAAGAAGATTTGTGGTTTTCTGCCGCAAGGGTTTCCATGTATATTTGGTGTTTACATTTTTTGATGTGATGAATGTTTATATATATATATATATATATAAGTTTGGTAGGACTACATCTTCATCATATCCAACTTCTCACCCTGATCAAGGGGACGCATTGTTATATTTTCAATTATTGATGCAATTGTTTTAAATTGTTAAATTGGCCATTAGATTGATTCACCCCCACCCCCCTATGAGTGCAAGCATAATTCCAACAGAAGAGTACTACCTCTCAAAAAATTAAGAGGGGATTTACTTTATAATGTTATCTCCAAGACTTTGAATAGTCTTAGAGATCATCATTTTTGGCAACCATATTGAGGAATATTAAAAATGAAATATTGGTTTTGTAGACCAAGACAATTGAATAACTCATGAAATTTTGGTACAACCCCAAGTATCGCTTAAGACTTAATGATAAAAGAATCATTTTGAATCAATTATAATTTCGCTTTGTCAATAGCAAGAAATCATGACGAGCTTGAACAAACTTGGCAAGTCTTAGTTGAACAAGAAGAAATTATTGAAATTCAAGGACAAAAAATTGGGATTAAAGAATATTCTTTAGAATATTCAAGAAATTCAATCTCAAGGTTCTACATCAGAAGCACTAGTTCTAATTCCAATGGAAGATCATGAAGAACAATGAGAAGAAATTCCTAATAATGAAAGAAGGGAGAATGACAAACAAAGAAATCAAAGGTGAATACCAACATCTAGTTATGAGGGGAGCATCATTAGTTATCTAATCTAACTCAGGATGTTCTCCCTATATTTAGTGGCAATGGAATCATGAATCCTAAAAGTATCATGATTAATTTTTTACTACATGGGACATTCATTTGATTGATCATGATGATGTTATGGTTAGAGTTTTTCTCCAAATGTTAATAAGTTCAACTTATGATTGGTACCTTTCTCTTCTAGCAGGCTCAATTAGCTCTTTTGGTGATATGGAAGACTTATTTATGGTTATATATACTCAACCTATTGCATTTAATACTTTAACTACACAATTCACATAAATACATCTCGATAAAAATGAAAGAATTAGACATTTCAACTTGAATTTTTTCAAAACCCTCCAACAAATCCCTAAAGAACAATGCCTAAATGACCCAATCATTTTAGGATGTTATAAAAACATAAAGCCATCAAATGTAAAGCATGAAATAGAATGAGCACAAAGTAAAACATTAAATACAACCATGAGAAAAACAATGAAGATGGTGTAGGACATGTTGGAGAGTAATGCAGGCCCATACATTATTCTCAGGCTATTCCAAGGATAAGTATTAAGCTTGTCTATTTCATATTAGGCTCATTCTTCATCCAGAGTCATTGAAGAACAAGGTGTTGGAAGGGGAGTCTTCCAAGGACAAGCTTGAAATGTAAGAAACATTCTTGTTCTTGAAGATTCTCAAAATACTCGACAAGATGTAGAGATAATGCAACTGAATAGAACAATAAAACAATTGAAAATTGAGATAATTCACTTGAAATGAAATGATAATAATCCTCCACCATCCTACGATGTAGGACCTACAGAGCAAATTTATTGAGAAAAAGTTAACAAAGGTTGAAGAAATGATGAATGTTGAAGTCCATAATTGCCTTTTTTTTTATAACCCTTTTACTTTCCTTTCCATCATTTTCATGATAGTTTTGCTACATTTCCAAGTTGAAATGTCACCTCAGATATGCTCAAACATCATAAAAGGTATCAATAATTCATGGTTTATAATCTATTGTTTCTTTATGAGATTTAATCAAAACATTCCTATAGCTACCAAATTGCACTCATTTTGTAGCTAACCAAAGCTTTTGCAGCTACATCCATGGTTAGACAGGTTCTAACGTGCTTGAGAAGGAATAAAGGATATAGGTAGATGTAAAATGATGTCTGATATATGGACATCCACCTATCACAATGATCTGGCTATTCACCTGGTTCGAGAGATCTAATGGTCAAACCAGATGTCAACTCTCGTTATAATACTCCAATTGTGGGTAGGATTTGAAAGAGGATCGTGGCATTATCAAGCGAACATGGAATTTGATGATAATAATTTGGAATCATAAGTTACGATATGAAAAATCAAAACATTCTCATGATTTTCTCTTCCATTAGTAAATTATGAGAAGAAAGACTATGTTTTTAATTTAATTTCTTAGTTGTCAAAGTAAAAACTTACTTCTCGGATATAGCTCTTAAGACTGTTATTGAACAAAGATTACAAAAGGCCCTCAAGTGAAGTAATAGACATCGTTACTATTTTTAAACTTGTAATCATTTGCTATTGAATACTTCGACATTTAATACAAATTACTATGTTCCTTTGGCGATCAATGCGTGGGTGAATAGTCTGATAATTGATCTCATGTTTGCACTCAATAAGAGGGCCCCTTGGAGAGTTGTAAGTTATTTTAGTATCTGATTATGTTAATCTTAACTTCTTTCATGAATAGTCTCTTTTTCACTGCAATTAGTTAATGTTTTCGATTGGTATTTTTTTCATTGATTTATTGTTTAACCTTCAGTAGTTTGAACAGGCCAAGCACTAATAAAAGACAAAAATATTTCATTTTCATAGTTTGTTTTATTCAGTTGTTTTTATTTCGATTTCATGAGTAATGGGCAGAGCAATTCTAATCACAACTGCGCACATCAGTAATCCTTTAGAGTTACATTTTAGCTTGCTATTTTGCTAAAGTAATTAGATTAATATTTCCTCTTCTGTTGAATGGAATAAAGATTTTGATTTGTAAGAGCATTTAGAATAATATTACAATTTTCTGTAAGTAGAATTAAAATTTCAATTCTGCTCATTAGAATAGATCTTCCAATTTTCTGTAAGTAGAATTAAAATTTCAATTCTGCCCATTAGAATAGATCTTCCAATTTAGTTCAAATAGAGTAATTTTTAATTGTTGTTACAATAGATTAAGTTTCAATTCAGTTTGATAGTTAGAATTTTCAATTGATTTCGCCTTGACGTTTGATTTTCTTGAACATGTGCGTAGGAATATTTTGAGTTAATCTAGTTCAATTTTTATTTAACTTTATTTCATATTCTAAAATAAAAAATATAACTCCTAGGATATATCATGCACATGTAGTTCACAAGTACATGAACCTTGTTTGACAATTAATGAAGTAATTTAATCATCAATTAAATTATCCAACATCTTGGCATCATTGTCAGAGAGGTGTATATAAGACTTTATTGTTGGTTTGCATATCATCTTAGATGCATTCATCCTATTGATGCATACTTAAAGCATGATAAATATCATTAGAATGTATGAATAGAGAATGGGCTTCTAGGGGTAGATTTGTAAGTAGAGGTAGAGGACAAAGTTCAATACCAAAATCACCACTCTCCTCCACTAAACCACGTAGTGCCACACCATCCACTAACACTCACATTCCATCTATAGTGGGTAGACATAGACTTCCTGAGGTGAATAGGTATGAGATGCAACTTAGGGACTCACCAACCTCTTCCATTGAAGTTGTAGTTGAAGAGCCTATATCCCCTACTGAAGGATTTATATTTATCTCTTCAACAAGAGAACAACTCTTAGGATAGGAGTTAGAAGTGCTTAGTGAGGAAGAGGAAGAAAATTATTTACCATTAGTAGAAGAACCAAAGGAAGAGCTAGAAAATCCTATTTTTGAACCTTATATTAGTTTTAAAGAGTCTAAAATGGCAGGGGAAGGGGAAGGAGAAGTATACAATGTAAACGGTGAACTTAGGTTTGGAGGTGGAAGAGGTTGAGGAGGAAATAAAGGAGGTGGTGGAGGAGGTAGTGGAAAACTAGATCCTTATGGATTTCCTATCTTTGATGAAGATACCATAACCATAATGAAAAATATCTCACCTCCTATTCTTCCCAATTTTCATGGCTTAAGAACTGAGGATCCAAAGACATTTCTTTTTGAGTTTGAAGTATTGTGTAGATCCTATAACTATTTCATTGATACTCAAAAATTGAAATGATTTCCAACTACTTTAAAATATGAAGCCCTTAAATGGTTTACGGATCTAGGAACACATACTATAAAAAATGCAAAGAAATGAAGAGGGTGTTCCTAGAAAAATATAAAGATTTATTGTATGCCCCATAACCTTAAGGATAAAGTCTTTAAGATGATGCAAAAGGAGTATGAAAGCCTTGAATATCTAGTGGAAATATTTGCCTACAATATTAAAAGGGCTAGGATGCATGATTTATATGAAGAAAGATTGAAAGCTCTTTTGTTAAAAGCTATAAGAGATGAGTGGATTGACCTCCTCAGCTTAATGGGAAAAGGAGATGTTTCCAAACTATCATTTGGTGAAATCTATGAGTTGTGAAAACATATTTTGAGAGATAAGGCTAGATCTGGTAAGAATCCAAGAGATCCAACCATGTCAAGAGTTAGTAAATTTGCATTTGGAACAATGAGTAGAGAATAATTAGGCAATTTTCTTGATAACTTCAAAAAATATATCCTTGGGAGTCTTAGGGAACAACTAGATACTCTCAAAATACAAAACAAGCAAAAAACTGAGAATGTTGCATTATGTATCTTCTGTCCTAGGTGTAGGAAGAAGCATGCTTTGAGAGCATGTCCTCTTGATAGTATATAAATGTGTGTCATATGTGTTGAAAATCATGATACAAGGGAACCCCCTTCAATACCTAGGCTTAAAGATGTCTTTTAGGATGAAGTTGAATCAAGCCAAGCTGAATCACTTTTTTATTTCTAGAATACCATGGAAATCCCAACAACCAAGCATTACACAAGGTCTTAACACTCAATATCAATCATATGAACAACCATAGAATAATTGGACTGCACCTATGCCTTGGAAAGCTTGTCCACCCCAACCTCAAAACCCATCTTGGGCATAAGGTTGGCATAATTCTTATGGTAGAAATCCCCAATATCCTCAATTGCAACAACCTTACTCTCCTTATCCACCTCAATACTACCCTCCCCAACCAACTAAACCTCCTCAACCTTAATTCTAGTCCTAACCACCAAATCAACGTATTTCATTACCATCCACTCCATTTACTAAGAAATCCAATCAACTACCTGCTCAACCACTCCCAAACCCAAATAATAAAAATCAACAACCTATCTACAATGTAGAAGGTCAAAATTTGCAAGCTTGTATGATAGCCCCATTGGGTCTAAATGATGTCCAACTTAGGTCTTGTAGGGTTTTGCAAAAGAAGTCGCCACCAGTTATCATCCAAAAATTTAGAGGATGAGCTTCTTGAAAAAGAAACACTTCTTGGTCAAGAAAAGACTCCTCCAAAGGAAGGTGTTCCTACACATTTAGATGAAACAAAATAAACCCAAATTATGTAATTCCTCTATTGGAACAACCTTCTATTTCCCTACAAAATCTACCTTTTTGTGAAAGGCTTAAAATCGATAAGGGAATAGAAAGGAAAATTGTTTTACCAGAATACGATATGCTAGATGAATTGAAAAATATTTGCATCAATATTCCTTTACTCCAAGATATAAAGGAAATACCAATATTTTCAAAAACATTTAACGAGTTCTGCATTAAAAAACCAAGAAGAAAAATAAAAGATGTTAAGACAATTCAATTGGTAGGAAAGATTGCAAATATTATGATGGGGAAACTAATAGTTTAACAATATCTAGATCCAGGTAGCCCTATTGCAAACATTCACATTAATGGTATTGAAATTCCAAACACCCTGATTGATTTAGGAGTAGCAATTAATATTATGAGCAAACAAACTATGGATCAATTGAAGCTTCCCAATCTTCAATATGCCCCAACATTACTACAATCAACATATAGATTTGTTATTAAGCTGGATGGTATATTAGAAGATGTGTCTATCTCTTTGGATTCATGGGAGTATCCTCTTGATTTTATGATTTTAACTCCCAAGAATAATTTAGGAGGTCATCCATTGATCCTTGGTAGACCTTGGCTAGCTACAACTGATGCATTCATAAGTTGTAGATCTGGTGATATGTATATCTCTGATGGTAGCTCTACTAAGAATCACATTGTACCCACCTACAAAAACAATAACTGAAGTAGAAAGTGAAGTATGGATAGATGATGACAATGAAGACTTTGATAATATTCAACCAATATTTACTCTTTCAAAAATAAATTTGATGAACAATAATGATTCTTCTTCATATTGTGAACACGATCAAGTTTTCAAGAACAATGTAATATTGAATATTTATCATCTCATCAAATGGATTTACATTCTATGGAAAAGTTTGGTAATTATTTAGTAGAAATATTTCCGAGTCAAACATTAAACATCAATAACAACCTGAAAGAATTTCAAAAGAGAAAATTGATAAAGATGCTACAAAAACATTTTTTTGCATATGCATGTGAATACAATGATATGAAGGGAATTGATCCTAAAACATGTATGCATCATATTTATATTCAATAAATGCCAAATGAGTGAGACATCCTCATAGAGGAATGAATCCTAATCTACGATAAATCGTTAAGGAGGAATTACAAAAGTTACTTAGTGTGAATTTCATTTATCTGATATCATATAGTCAATGGGTTTCACCTTTAGTGATTGTTCTAAATAAGTATGGAAAATGGAGAGTGTGCATAGATTATACGGAATTGAATAAAGCCACTTTGAAAGATCATTTCCCACTACCTTTAATAGATCAAGTATTAGATACCTTAGCAGGGAAGAAATATTTTTCATTTCTTGATGGTTTCAATGGACATAACCAAATCCAATTGGCACCAAAAGATAAATACAAAACAACCTTTACATGCCCATGGGGAACATATGCCTAGAGAGTACTTCCTTTTGGGTCATGTAATGCACCTAGAACATTTCAAAGAGTAGTTATGGGTATCTCTTATGATCTAATTCATGATTGTGTGGAAGTTTACATGGATAATTTTACTGTCTAAGGAAATACTTTTGAGGAAGCTCTTGAAAAATTAGAAAAAGTTCTCATTAGGTGTAAAGAAGCAAATCTTTCTTTAAGTCATGAGAAATATTTTATGATGTTTAACGAGGGAATTGTTTTAGGCCACCATATTTTAGATTATGGAAATAAGGTGGATACATATAAGGTAGAAGTAATTTCTAAAATTTCAATTCATACTTGTCAAAGAGATGTTAGAAGTTTTCTTGGTTTTACTGGTTATTATAGAAGATTCATAGAAAACTTTACAAAAATAGTCTCTCCACTTTTTAAAATTCTTACAAAATATTTTGGTTGTGTTTGGAATTTTGATTGCTAGAAAGCATTTGACTTATTGAAGCAGAAAATCACTGAAGCACCAATTTTAAGGGGACCTATTTGGTCTCTTCCTTTTCATATTTCAAATGAGGCTTCAGATACAAATTTAGGAGCTATGTTGGGACATAATGATCTAACTCCTTATGATATTTATTACACAAGAAAAAATTTGACTCTTGTAGAGTTAAATTATACTGTAACAGAAAAGGAGTTTTTAGTTGTTGCGCGTGCCATTAATAAGTTTCGACATTATATCATTGGTTATGAAACTTTCATTCATACAAATCATTCTACTATTAGATATTTAATGAATAAACAATTTAATAATGTTAGGATTACAAGATAGTTTCTATTGTTGCAAGAATACAATGTTACTATTCTTGACAGATCAGGAAAAGAAAACACAATCATTGATTTCCTTTCTAGAATGCAGAATGATAATAATGATGTTCCTGTAAAATATAATTCTCTTGCCGAGTATCTTTTTGCAGTATCTATTAAAACTCCCTGGTTTGCAAATATTGCTAACTATTTGGCTACAGGAAAGTTACCCCCATAGTTATCAACCAAAGAGAAGCATATGTTATCAAATCTAGTGCACCTTACTCTTGGATAGATGGAGAATTATATCAAACTAGACTCGACTTAATCATCCGAAGATGTTTTCAAGAAGATGAAGTACCAAAAATATTCAAAGCTTATCATGACGAACCATGTGGAGGATACTTTGCTGATAGAAGGAATGCTTACAAAGTATTTCTTTTAGGATATTTTTGTCCTTCTCTTTTTAAGGATGCCAAGGAATATGTCAAGAGATGTGATAGCTTCCAAAGAATGGGAAAACCCATTCCTTTAGATGAGATGCCTCTACAACCACTGGTACTTGTAGATCCATTTGAAAAATGGGTTCTAGATTTTGTTGGTCTAATCAATCTTCCATCTAAATAGAAAATATATATACTTGTTTGTACAAATTACGTTACAAAATGGGTAGAATCTAAACCATTTTCTTTTGCTACTGAAAATGTTGTAGCTACATTTATTTTTGAGGATTTTTTTACTCGTTTTGGTGTCCCAAAGGAAATTGTGATAGATCAAGACACTCAATTCAAATCCAAGCCGGTGCAAAAAATAATGGAGCAATACAAAATCAAACATCGGAAGTCTACTCCATATCATCCACAAGCCAATGGGCAAGTGGAATCTACCAATAAGGTACTTGAAGCAATCCTAACCAAGAATGTACACTTACATAGAATAGATTGGGCAGAAAGGTTTCCAAAGATACTATGGGCATACTGCACCACATGGAGAAATAAAATTGGACATACTCCCTATGAGCTTGTCTAAGGAAGTCAAGTTTTGCTTCCAATTGAGTTCCAAGTGGAGATTTTTAGAATAAAAACAAAATTGGGCCTTGATCTATCTTAAGCTAAAAAAAAAGGTTAGCACAATTGAATGAGCTAGATGAGATTCGACAAGATGCTATCCAAATAGCCAACATAGTCCAATAACAAAGATCAAGATGGCATGACAAATTCATCAAAGCTGAAAGGTTCGAGCTAGGCGATTGGGTTCTTCTTTTTTACTCTAAATTCAAAGATTTTGAAGGAAAATTTCAAACTCAGAGACTTGGTCCTTATGAGATAGATATTGTCCTTGATAATGGAGTAGTTAGAATAAAAAAAATTGATGAAGAAAAAATTACCTTCCTTGTTAATGGTCATAGATTAAGGGTATATCATAAACCATTAACAAAAGAAGAATTTGTCAAATATTTGTAAGATAATTCTGATTTCAAGTTGGTTGAGAAAGGAGATTTTTATCCTCATCCTCCAACCCAATTCTAATTTTATTTTCTCAAAAAAAAAGAGAAACAAATGAAATAAATAAATAAAATAATTATAGACATGAAAGCCAACATTGTTGGCATGTCTATACAGAAAATATTAACTGAAAACCAATAATTCTTGGCGGTTTAGATTTGTAGGTTTTAACCTTGTATAAAAATTGCCTACAAATGAATTCTTAAAACACAAAATATAGAATGGCCAGAACATAAAACAAATATACACAAATATTTCCCCTGGATCCCAAAACGGGACAACCAGATTGATTTTTCATTATATTCCTTTCAATGTTACAATATATATCTATATATATATATATATATATATATATATAATATATATATATATATATATATATATATATATATATAATATATATGTCGAAGCATTCATAAACCCTAATACATAAACCCTGGATTAGAACATAATTGTAATTCCCTTGACCAAATCTACAAAATACCATGGGTAGAAAACCATCATGCCCAAAACCATGTGCGAAACCCATGCACAAAACCATGGGTAAGTCTGCCCGCCATCTTTGGGTTCACCCCCCATCCTTGGGTCCACACAAAAAATGTTCCTAGGGCGCTACCTCGGACCTCGTGTGGGGGGCCTACTGCCCCCTTGCAAACCCCCCGACAAGGGGGGTTGCCTCTCCCCTTGTGAGCCCCCTGTTGCGCCTGACACAACATACATTGCGTGGGGCTAGTCATGGAAAGAATATAACACACACCCTACATTCTCCCATTTGTTGTTTTCTTTCCACATTGGGGGTCACAGGAGAGCTTAGTCATTGGTCCAACCCTGCAATGCCCATTGTTTCTCTACACCAAGAAAACTTCTTAGTGCTCATTGAATTTGTTAATGCATCTTCAACATTCTTCAAAGTGTTCACCTTTACTAGCAACACCTCTTTGTCCTCAACCATATCCCTCACAAAGTGATACTGAACATCAATGTGCTTTATCCTTGAATGATAAAGAAGGTTATTTGTCAAGAAAATTACACTTTGGCTGTCACTATCTATCCTTATAGCTCGTTGTACCAACCCTATACTTGAACACAATATTTGTAACCAAACTTCTTGCTTGCATGAGTGGCTGCCATGTATTTATACTTTGTAGTTGAAAGAGCTACTACAAACTGTCTCTTTCTCATCCAACTAACTTCTCCTCTAAATAGGTTAAACACACACCCACTTGTAGATCTTCTCTGATCTAGATCTCCAGCCCAGTCTACATCAACAAACTCACAGATGTCCAAAACTCTTTCCAATCTTGGTCTTCCTTGGTAGCACAAACCATAATCACTAGTGCCATGAAAATACTTGAAAACCTGCTACACTGCTTGTTAGGTCCCTATAATACTAGTGATTACCCCATTACTATTGTAGCTATATCCCTTATTAATATTGTTGTGTCCCTATTGTCCCCATATTGTTATTACTGTGCCCCATAGAATCCCTCTATTGTTATTTTTGTGCCTTTATATTATTATTGTTAGGTTGGATGGGTTATATTGTGACTCCTTAGACTTTTATATATAGAAAGGAGGTTTTGTCATTTGAATCATCAAAGAATCATTCATTTGTGTAATGTAAAGGAGGTTTCCCACTCGAAGAGGCTAAATTATAAGGCGTTGATCTATCTTTTCTATCATTTTGTGAGCTGGTTTCATAACATTTGGAATCAGAGCTTTGGATTCTAGGGTTTTGCTGCTCCAAATAGGTCATCATGGAATTTTCGCTATAAATTTTTTTTTGCGACATTTCAGAAGCGAAAAAAAAAACCCCTTTGAGAAAAAAGCGCACTGAACCTTGGGTCCGAATTTTAGAGCTTTTCGTGCTATATTTGTGGAGATTTGATCTGAGGAAGTTAGTCTTTTTGTATAGTCCTGAATTACATTCCAAACAGGTGACCTGGGGAAAATCGTCATAACTTTCTCTCTGAGCATCGGATTGAAGTTTTGTAAGAAGGTATAGAAAGAGGATGGACTTTAGCTTCTTGTATATATATTTTTAGAGCCAAAGGTTGAAACAGGGATGCGTGGCATGTCGTACAAGTTCGCTCTACTGAACTAGTCTATAATCAGGTCACTGTGGAAGATTTGGCATAACTCTTCCTTGGAGAATCCAATTTGGATCAGACTGGTGGCATTGGAAAGAGGACATAGAGGGCTATTGAAGATCATAATTTCAAAATTGGATGATCTGAAATTACATAGATACATCAGAGGCAATATCGAGCTCCTACAAAGTGAAAAAAGGTGTGTAGATTTTTTTAAATTTTTGCTTAAGCTTGGTTTGAAAATTTATTTTGAAGGAATTCAAAGGGCATAGTAGAGCATTATTATCGGTAACTGATGCCTTGAGGAAATAAAATACAATCACCTAGTAAGCAACTTGAAAGCTCTAGCATGAGTCATGAAGAAGAGGAAGAAATGCCACATGATATATCAAAATTACAAGACCAAGTGCAACAAATGTCACTCTCACAAAAACTAACAGAAGCTAAGATGAATGGCGTGGAATCTAAGATAAAGGGCGTGGAAGCTAAGATGAATGGTGTGGAAGCTAATATGGATGATTTGAAGATAGATTTCAAGACAAATTTGAAGAGAGACATGGCAGATTTGAAGACATATTTGAAAATTTTTCTACAAGAAATACTTACAAATGGTGAAAGGGTAGTAAAGGAAACTCATGATGCGAACAAAAGAAATGTTAATTATGATTCCATAGACTCTAATGTTGGATCGAAGACCCACCATATTCCAAAAATCGATATGAGGAAGTTTGATGGCAAGGATCCCGCAACATGGATATTACAGATGGAGCAATTTTTCGATCTCAATAATGTGGCAAACACACAAAAGGTACGTATGGAAACTTTATATTTGGAACCAAATCAGTTTGTATGGTATCAATGGATTTGCTCTCGTAAACAATTTATCACTTGGGAAATTTTTACGGAAGAATTGATACACATTATGAGGATACAAAAAGCAACACTTTTTTTACCCAATTGATAAGTCTCAAACAAAAAGGTTCAATAATGGAGCACATTGAGGAGTTCCAAAAATTGAACATAAGGGAAAAAGATATTCCAGAGGAGCATAGGTTGATGTGTTCATAGGGTCTTTAAAGGATAATATCCAACATGATGTTCGCCTTTGGGAACCTGATTCATTAGAGAAGGCATTCAGGTTAGCAAGAAAAATGGAAAGAAAAATTATGGAAACCAAGAAGCATGCCACTCACAACTATAAAGATGAAGTGTAGTCCCTAGTCTTCCACAACCTATAAGGTTGACACCACGACAATTGGAAAGAAAAAGAGCAAAAGGGCCCTTGTTACGATTGTGATAGCAAATACACTAAAGGTCATAAGTGTGCTGAGAAGAAATTATTCTACATAGATTGTGAAGAGGAAGAAGAAAAGGAGCAAGAAAGGTCAAAAGAAGAGGATATACTCCAGGAACAAGCCTAGATGAAGAAAAAATGAATCCAACGATATCTTGTAATGCATTGGTGGGAATTACCACTCCTCAAACCATCAAGATAGAAGGACAAATCAAGAAGAAAAAGGTAATAGTGTTGATTGATTCAGGAAGTACCCACAATTTTATTCATTGTAAGGTAGCAAAAGAATTGAATTGCTTCTTATATCCAGCACCAGAGTGTCAAGTGATGGTTGCAAATGGAGGAATATAAATTGCTCTGGAAAATGCCATAATGTCAAGCTATCCATGGGAGAGTATGTATTGACTAGCCCAATGCTTTCCATTCCAATGGGAGGTGCTGATGTTGTACTAGGAGTCCAATGGCTACAATCCTTGGGTACAATAGCTTTTTAATTTCAAGAACTTTTCATGAAATTTTCTATGGAAGGAAAGGAAGTTGTATTAAGGGGTATTGCAGGGAAACCAGGAAAGATAATCAGCTCTAATGGTATGACAAAGCTTCTAAAAAAAGGAACGAAAAGGTGTAATTGCACAATTATGTTCGCTAGATGTTTCCACATTGGAATCATCTATTTCTCCAGATCTCCAAAAAGTCTTGGACAATCATTCCAAGGTATTTGAGACTCCCAAAGGTCTCCCACCTATTCATGATCATGGTCATGCTATTCATTCGATTCCAGGAAGTGTTCCTCCAAACATTAGGCCGTACAGATATCCCTATGCCCAAAAGAGTGAAATTGAATGTATAGTTGCAGAAATGCTAGAGGTTGGTATAATTCAACTAGTCAAAGTTCTTTCTCTGCTCCAGCAATATTGGTGCACAAGAAGGATGGATCATGGCACATGTGTCCGATTATAGGGAGCTCAACAAGCTCACTATTAAAGATAATTTTCCCATTCCTGCCATTGATGAATTACTGTATCAATTGCATGGATCACTTTACTTCACCAAGTTGGATCTTCGTTCAAGATATCATCAAATCAGAATGAAGACTGAAGACATTCCAAAAACAACATTTAGAACTCATGAGGGTCATTATGAATTTTTGGTCATGCCTTTTGGCCTTACCAATGCACCTTCTACATTTTAAGGTTTGATGAATTACATTTTCAAACCCTTCCTTAGAAAATTTGTGTTAGTATTTTTTGATGATATACTAATCTACAACAAGTATTGGAAGGATCATGTTGAACATGTTGACAGGGTGCTACAACTATTGGAGGAGAAACAATTATATGCAAAAGATCCAAATGTTTCTTTGGAGTACAAGAGGTGGAATATCTGGGTCATATTGTATCTCATGAAGGAGTTAAGGTAGACCCTAGCAAAATTAAAGCCATTAAGGAATGGAACATCCATAAAGCACTGCGAGGATTTATCGAGTTGACAAGGTATTATTGTAAGTTTGTTAAGAATTATGAGAGAATAACAGCACCTTTAACAACATTATTGAAGAAAGATGCATTTTCATGGACTCCAGAAGCAACAAAGGCCTT